>WEIT01014806.1:5419-18896 GCA_013389985.1 Dryoscopus gambensis | reverse complement strand
AAAAACGGGGGTGGGGGAGCTACTAAAAAAGGCTTTACTCTGTCTCCTTTAGTTTTATGTGGAAGTGTTAATCAAAACCTTCATTAATATTGCATGAATTCAGAGCCTTCACACAATTAGAATGCACATTACTTCTTATTTACAATATTTTTATTATAAGGTACTCCATTTAACAAAAATATTAAGAATCTGAAGATATTTATGCACACATAGAAAGTGCTATATTGCGCAACTCACATTCCAGGCAAACTTCTGGATTTAAAAAATGGAAAATTGAAATTCTGTAAGAATCTTGAGCAGCATTTCCAAAAATCTGCATGTGATACGCCAACTCCAGCTCTGCGAGTGACTGATTATTGAGTGCACAGGATTTATGGTTAAGGTTTCGTTTTTTCCTTCCAAGGAAATAAGTCATAGGGTGAAAAAACACGCACTTGGGGTGAAAAAACATGCACTGTTCACAGATAGAAAATCCACAACCTTCAGGAAACCAGGTGATGTTAAACAGAATTATCAGCTGTGCTGCTAAATACATAATTTCAGAGGAAACAACATGCCTCTTTCAGATTAAAGTCACAAGTAGTAGAAGCTGTCATGGCATGTAAGGGAAAATTCTTTTCTAGATAACCAGTGTTGAAGGACAAAAATGATAAGAAGAAAGAAATAGTTTCATATTAGCAGGATATTAATAATATCCTGGTACCTGCACTAATCTCCTGGGCTCTGCTGTTTGACATATTCATACAGTGTCAAGGAAAGTTGATGAAGAGCAGCGTGGCAAAGTTTGTGCATTGTGCTAAATAATTCAACTGCGTAAACATGAAAATGGACAGCAAAGACTCCAGATAGAGCTCACAGTACTGAGCAGCTGTAGTACAACAACAGATGATGTNGAGGGCAGAGTGGTGTCCCAGATTTGCATTAACATCAAAACCTTAAAAGGCTTCAAAAAGCATAAAGAAAAATCCATTAATCCAGGTTTGTTAAATACAAAGGCACTATCTTAGTCTAAGAAGCCTTTAAAGAAGTGTATTTGACCAGAGGACCCTCTCAACCCCTTCTTATACTATCTGAAATAGTTTTGTTGCTGTCAAAATCAGACTTTTCTTATTTGTTATTAAACACTGCCATTACCTTTTTGTGAAAATAATATTGCACTGCAAAATACTAAAATAGTATGTGCAAATACTCATGCTTTCCTCTCCTTCCATTAATACAACTCCATTTATCTCTCTTAAATACTTCTTCCCTTCCTATGCCTACAACTCTTGCATACCCAGATAGAAGCTTCACAAATTGGAAAGGTTTCTTTTCTTTGGAAAAAAATTGCTTCTCCTGGATTAGTCCAGCTCTACATATAAAAGTCAAAAAGTCAGAAATTACTTTTGGAAAAATATCACCTGGGAATATAGCATCCTGTGGGAATAACTCCATTGAGGTAAAAAGTTCACTTGTGGATTCAAACAGGTAGTTAAAATTTCACTAAACGGCTTTTCAGAATGAAAGGAAGGAAAGGACTTGAGATCAGGCTTTTAACTGGAGAAAAAAGACTGTACAGCAGACAATTTCTACAAGATAAGTAGAATGTCGCAAAACTTTCATGGAGTTGCATAATTTTTTCCCTCAACAGGACTTATTAATCTCATTTTTATCTTCTGGCTATGGCATTTTGAATTGTGAGCAGCAACATAAAAATTAGCAGATAGATATGGAACCCAGACCTATTCTGTGAGCTCCAATCAATATTGTGACTGTACTGAGCAACCCAAATTATGCAAGTAAGCATATGAAATTCATATTTCTGGTTCATTTGTATGGTGCAGGCTTACCATTAATCATTATGTGAATTTTATAAACAATGGGTCCAGTTATTTGTCTCTGCTAGAAACCCACTTGAGCATTTTCATTATATGTATTATACTCAATGAAATTAAAGGATTTCCTAACATTTAAGTGTCCTCCTATGGGGATACAGAGCATTTAATTTTCAGTATTTTTATTTGGTTTTGTCAATTCTCTAAATATATAAAGTACAAAGCTGATCTATATTTACACTAGAGGATGTAAGACACCTGCATAGCTCATGCCTTCTCCAGGACCTTCATTAAGAATGGAGTTTATGAGTTTGGGTTTTACTGCTCTTGGGTATTTTTCAGTTCATAATGTGTTTATATTTGTCTACAAGACTATGCTGTAAACACAGTGATAACATCTACATCACAGAAAGCAAAAAAGAAACGAACTTACTAGTGGTTTCTCTTGAAAAAACTGAGCTATTATGTCAATATGAATAAGACTAATAGAAAATTTAGAACCTAATGGAATGTTTTAGATTTATATAATTTGCCTTATTTTACAAAATATAAATGAAAATTTCCTACCACAAAGCAGCACCACACTCTCTAATATTTGAAATACTTTAAATCCACTTTGTAATTTCTAGATTATAGCTCTTTCTCTTCTAATTCAGGTGTCCCAGTTGTAAATTTGCAGGCAGCAACTTTAAATCTTAGTCTAGTAATATACCCAAGTACCATGCATATTGAAAATTAAACTGAAAATGTCTTATAAAGCATGTTTGACTGTACAAAATTTGCAGATTTTTTCCTTTGAGATTGTTTGTGCAACCTTCAAACCAGAGGTTCCTCTAATCCAAGGTATACCCAGTTGCTGGTGTTGGGGGTGGAGGGGCTGTATTTCAAGAAGGGATAAGACAGTAAAGCACCCTAAATTTATTCTTATAAAACTACTCACATTCTGTAAATACGAAATCAAAAGGAGCTTGAGGAGGCCACTGGTCTGAGGAAGCTACAAACCTCGTGGGGAACAATTAGTGTCATGGTCCAGGTCAAGCTCCTCCCTTAACTCATTATGCCCATCTGTTTAGAGTTAACTATTTGGGAGCCCCTTTCCTGCTGTCTTTGTAATTACACATCAGAGCCCCAATGGTAATGAGATACCAATTATGCATTTAAAAGCAGTTCTGTGTTTAGTGACAGTCTAGCAGGCTGAGAAATGAATGAGGAATGTTAGGATTTAGGAAAGATGCATTACACTAAAATAGAGGCAATTTCTCTCCTCGCTCAGAATAAAAATACATAAAGTATATTCTTATGGTAAATAAACATCAAGAGCTATAAACACTAAGGCTAAGAAATATGAAGAGATAATCCTATCTAGTTGTGTGTACATATATATAAAACTGGTTGCAGATATCAATGAAGATGGTATGCACATGGATCTGGTGCACAAAAGTTCATATTGTGAATTATGGGAAGCATGAAATCTACACTCCCTACGGAATTTCCAAGCTCCATTTTTTTTGAATCAAAGTACAAAAAGGAAATGTTTCAGTTCCAGGCTGCTGTACTACCTGAACTTGATGCTGAGGATGTTGCTTACAGCATCTGATGCCTCCTCACCTCTGATACTGCTGTGCTGATATGAACACTCTTACTACCGTAGGACTTAAAATTTTTCCAGTTTTCTCTCCATATACAGCAGTTATCTTGGCCTGTCTTTACTACCCATGAATGCCTTAGCTATATGAAGGGCCTTTGCCAGTTAACCAAGGTTTTACTATATGTATAACAGACTTAACAGGTAACAGCTAATTATCAGGCAAGATAATTTCAGGCAATCAGCTCAGTTCCTCAAAGAGAATAAGAAAAAAAGACAATTTCTATTGAGGTGTTAAGCTGCATAGAAATTGAAGCGCAGTAGAAGGACAAGAATAGGATTGATTAGAAGCTATGACATGTTCACAGATCATGCTGGGAATCTCTGGTAAGCACAATGCATCTTTAATGCAAATCAATATAGACAGTCTGACGATGGCCCTTGAGAAAGGAAGCGCAATCAAGCCGCTGCTCCAAAAGACAGAGCCGGTCCAGCAGTGAGCTCACGGGTTCTCTCTTCACAGCATCTACAGGAGTGAGGAATTCATCTGATAATTAGAGCAGTTCAAATGATTTTTGCTGTTAAGTAGGCTGTGAAATTCAGGAAGGTATTCTGGGTTTTGCCTTATAATGGCACAATTACTCATTGACAGAGCACAGAGGCACCATTGTGGTGAGCGGCTAGCAAATATCAGTTTCATGAGCTGCAGATGATGCATAATTTGAACAGAAGCTGTAAAGTTTCCCCCAGATTGTCTTGGGAGCTTCAAAAATCCACTTTCAGAGCCATGAAATTTTGCAGTAGCTTTTTTAGAGTGAGAAGTTACAAAAGGAAGGCACATATTTACTTCCAACCCCCCAGTCTTAGATGCTCATCTGTAACCACGCAGGCCCTGTTCACCAAGGACCAGTAGGCGAGTAGCAATTTTTACAACGTTCACTCATTTATTTCAACAAGGTGTCCAGAGCTATTGGAATTGTTAGTTGAAAGGAAAAAAGGAAGCATACTGCACCCCTAACAACTACATTTCTGTCCGCAAAAAATGATTTCTTGAAGCTATTTCACTGAGATTTCAAATCTAGACACACAGTCGGCAGGAAGCTCTACTCCTGCACACCACGGAGCGGGTGGGGAGGAGACGAGAGGGCTCACGCCAGCCCTCCTGAGGGACACTCACAGCCATTTACTGACCCAGTCCTTTTGCTGCCTTGCCTGATTAAGTGTGGGGGGAGAAAGGAGTCAGGGGGGCCAACTCTGAGACCACTTCAGACAGGTCCAGTGTGAAGGGTTCAAATCAATTTGTTGAGCCCAGGCCCTTACATTGTGCAGAGCTCTGCAAAGAGCAGCACAATGCCCGAAGCAGCTGGAATGAGCTGAAAGCTTTCTAGGACAGCACTGAGCCTGCTCTCTGCACACCATGGATCTTCACTGGAGGAAATATGCAGGCAGAGAGCAAAGTTAATTATTACCTCAAGGACTAAAACTCACTCTGTGTGACCTTTGAGACTAAGGGCTACAGTTTCCCATTGGTTTTTCCAACATATTACAACAGCTTTCATCTGGGGAGGCATCTGAAGATGTCAGAGGATAGTAAGTTAGACACTCAGTTTCACAGGAAATTGTGTGCTACCAAAAAGCACACTTCCTTTAAAGCAGGTACTTTTTTTCAAATCCAAATAAAATCCAAAAAATAACCAAAACATCACAAATTATTATATAGTGCTTAAAATTCACATGGGTAAATCGTGCCTGGAGCTTAATTGAGCATACAGTTATGAACATTTTGTTAAATAGAATAAATACCGGCAAATCTGTAAAAATGGTTTAGATGTTATTGCTTCTGCACCTAAATTTAGAAACTTAAATCTTTAATTTGCCATATAAATCTAAGCACGTTCATCTTCTGAGATGCTTAAGACTCTTAGCTCCCCATAATTTGTGAATTTAGATATCTAACCCCCACTAAGAAAAAACAATTTTACATGCTTCTAGTATTTTCATCAAGTATACTTTTAGTTTGGAATTATATTTCCCTCCTTGAGGAACCATTATACAAATAAAATTAACATACATGTATTTGTTCACATTACACACTTAAAAATTGCTTTTACACTGCACTGCTTTATCTTACAATCTTAAATTTTAATGATTACCATACTCCTTTTTATTTTTTTAATTAATGATGTGTTAATTATATAAATATCTTACCACAAGAAAGAATGGGAGCTTTTTCTGTGTGGCTTTATTATTTAGTGTCCAATCCACCAGACCATTTCTAAAGTGCCCTAAAGAGCCATAGATGAAAATTTATGTCTAAAAGGAGTCTAACATATGAAAGGGCTTCAAGCAACTTTTCTGAATTTTCTGCAGATTTTACTCTTGTTGGGATTTTAAAAAAATGAAATTAGGCATTTCAGCAAAAAGTATATATATTAAATATAGAAAGTATGTATGCATTTGTGTGTGAAGAAGGCTTCTTCCTATTCTTCCTGTATGAAGATACAGTTTACGGTGAAGATAATCTATCTCAAAGAATAACTCAAGCCAACAGAAAAAGCAATCCAATATGCTCCAGATACAGCACGCAATCTAACAAATCCACTAGTGCTTAAACATCAGGAATAAAATTTGAAGTGTAAAGATAAAGGATTACCACATGGCAGAAAAAAACAAATGCAAAGCAAGATCCAAATGAGCATAAGTGATACTCAGTCATGACCAGGGACCAGACCATGACTTAAGAGCATAAAACAGATTCGTCTCCTCCTCATAAATCTGTTGTAAGGACTCATGGTATTTCTAATGAACTGCTCCATCAAAGCCTAACACAAAAAATAAAAGGCAAGTGACCCTCTTCTAATTTCCCATCCAAGTCGCTTGGCTCATTACACACTTACATTAGAGTGATAAAAGTCTGGTGAGTGATTCATTCATTTATCAGATGAAGAAGAAAATACAATTTGATAGCTTCCCTGAGTCTATCAATCATCATGTTAGGGAGGGACAAAAAGAAGAAAAAAAACTGATGACAAGAATATTAAGAGTTAAGAATGTAAGGACAAATGTGCTGGAGGTTAAGAAGAAAAGAGAAACCAGCAGGTAAAATGGCTCCCTGTGAAGCCATTAATCTCAGAAGTTAAACCACAGGCACAATTTCCTACAACTGTCTCAGTGTAATGGATTCATTATTGCTATATGATGGCGATGCTCTGCATTTACCATCGGCACTTGGGAAGAGAGGAGCTGGGGTGACTCTCCATTCAAAGAGGGCTCAATGACAAGGGTAGGAATAAAAACAAAGAAAGGCCAGTAACATGTGCTACTGTCCAGAAGCAGTCCATGAGTCTTTTGCAGGCCTGAAGCAAGCTATCCCTTCAGGAACTTAGGCACCCTATGAAACAGAGATTTCCAAAAGAGATATGATCTTCAGGAGGGAAAGGCTTTAGGGCTTTAGAAATACACAGAAAGAACTGGAGTCAGAAGTCCATCTCACCTTTGGGGCAGTCAGGATATCTGAACATCCTGGATGTGAGGCCAGGCAATCTATTTTCTCACAGAGAGCTCTGTGGTCTAGGGTTTTATAGGAAAACTGTAGGGCAGCAGCTATGTGCGCATGCACCTATATCTATCTGCATATACGCAGATATATAGATTAATGAGCTTTTCTTTGACCTCAAAATAGAGCTCAGAAAAACAGTTTTCCCAGCTATCCCAGGTCTTCCCAGTGCTCTGCACTTCAAGAGAGGGCTGCAATTTAAAGGCACTACAGCTATTTCTCCATAAATAAGATATACACATAGTTAAAAATTACAAGCAGGCACTGCATTGGGAATTCTTCTCATTTGTTTAATTACAGGCAGAAATCTGAGGGCAGTGGCAAAAAGCTAGAAATAAATTTTTCTTTCCAATTAGTTTTCCAACTTCTTGGGAAGTCAGTAGGAAAAACTGGACAGTGAGCTTCCAACTGTCAATAGGAGCAGAGCAGATATTTGTATCCAGCTTTTGGCACATCACACTGACTGTGTGAACTTGGAACACTTGGACAGCAAAAACAAAGGAGAGATAACACAGAAAGCCAACATAGGAAGCAGCCATATTCATTTCCTGCCCACACTTGTCCCAAAACAGTGTTTCTTACTCTGAACTCTTCTGTTCTCACACTGATGACAACACGTGAAAATGAACATCCTTACTATTGTATTACTCAGTGATATCAGAAACTAAAAATAAAGAGGAAAAAATGTATTGTCATTCCACAACATTATTGAAGGGCTTCTTCCTACCACTCACTTTGAGCTCTTGTATGCTTGCCCCACACTCATGGCTCTAATTTGCACCAGGTGTCAGTCTAAACCTCGCCTCCAAGGGGTCGTGACTGCCCAGAGTAGTCAAACCCCAGACACAGAGAAATGGGGACATGGAGAAATGCATCAGCCAGTCGGGTATGTACTTTTAAGTTAAAACCTGGCCTTTCTACTAATACAGAAATAGTCAGTAGGGAATTCCAGCTACTTGTAAGCCTGTCTCCTTCAAACATGCAGTAGGGGCGGGACGTATCCCACAAGACTGACTTGAAATAACAGCTACAAAGAAAGAAGGCAGGGAACTGTGTGGCAGCCCTGAGGCACTTCACAACACTGTGTACCAAGATTGCTGCATCAAATACATTGCATTTTTAAAACGTGTCATGATTCCTCTTTTTTGCTGTGTTGAAAGAGATATGATTGTTTCCCCTTTCAGTAAAGACACAGGCAAAAAATTTAATAACTATGTCTCAACCTGGTTCTTGAACTGTTTTTGCTCCTTCTAATTTCCTGCCAAAGTATGGAGTCAGTTTTGCAAGGTGACATTTGCAGAGGCTCCTTACAGATTGATTGGCTAAACTGCTGGGAAGCCAAGAGAATTCATAAAGAGAACGACCTTCGTTTATTATAAACTCAGATCTGCTGATGTTGCCGCATGCCAGAAAAGTCCAACCATTCTCCACATGTTTCTCAGGGCCACTGATGGATGCAGATCACAAGCGGGACAGCTAACAAGAGGCTGGATGATCTGCAGAGTTCCTGACAACCCTTGCATGAAAACTCAGGTCATGGTGCTGCCTACTGAGTGCTAGACAGGACAGGAAAAAAGCAAACTTTTCTTGGAAGACATCCTGTACGGTAACAAAGAGCTACTTGGAGGGTGATAGTGACTTCAGGCAGAAAACATGCAGATCCCTTCCCTTGGTGAGCATCAGGAGGCTCTCCTTGCCTGTCCATCACAATTTACCTCCCTTTCAGACTTTTTCTTGAAAGTTGCTGTTCTCTTGGCATAGCTCAAACTTTTTACCACTGACACATCTAATCCTCCATCCTTTCAAACCAGGAGCACTTGCCAAATTTGGATTTGGTACAGAAAAAGTCATTGCTCTGTTTAAAAATATCTAACATGGATTAACTACCAATACCAGCCATTTGTATTTTAAGTATTTCTCAGTACAAAGAATCATCTCTGTGCTTTGAAAGCAGAACAGATGCTGCACTGGTGGTGTGGCTCTGGACATGTACCACATTTCTGTTTTCTTTCATTTCTTTGGCTTGAAGAAACACGTTGTCAAAAGACAAGATGTATTGGTTTATTCTTTCCCATTCTCTCCTTTGTAAATATTGCCATAACGTAGACTTCCTGAAATATATGGTGAAACATAACTCATCAAAAAGATCCCTTTGGGAGCTGCAATTTATACATACAAAATGTGTGTCATTTCTAAATTACAGTCCCTCCTGCAGTATAAAGTGCCTGCCTTCCCGAACCAATAATGCTATCATTGAAGAATTTGTTTGATTGCTTTGAAGTAAAACACAGGATTAACTGAAGTTTAACTAGACTCCCTGATTTAACTCAATCAGATTTAATCATGGCATGGAAATCAAACTTCATGTTTTTGTTATGTGTTTCACAAAACTGTTCACAATAGCACATGGTTAGAAAATCAGTCATGGTTTATGGCTCCATGTATGACTTCTTAGTTCTCCCAGATATCAGGGATCGGCTCAGGGGTAACTCCTAGATCTTCTTTCCACAGAGTTTTGGAGGAGGAAAGATATTTACAAGTTTTGAAAGAAAACAGTTGAAATTAGCTAGCAAGTATCTCCAGATACCTCCTGCACTTTGGAACTGCCTTCTAGGGCAGTACCTCCTCTCTACATGTGTTAGATGAAGATTACTAGTTAACACACGCCCCTGAATTAGCTGCCTAAAATTGACAGGTTTTAATAAAATAGCACCTAGCTAATTATTCCAGCAAGAAATTAAAATGTCATTAGCTTTTTCACTGCTCTCAAGACACACAGACTTTAAATATTTTTAACAAATATTTTTAAATACTTGTGTACAATTATGGAAAAGAATACATTGTCATGATGTTTTTATAAGGCTGAATACTTAAATAAATATTCCTAAACACGTATGTGCACACATCATAGAACAAATCAGTAAGCTCACAAACAAGCTGAAATAAACATCAGAAACTTCATGGATAATTATTAATCCACAATATCCAACTTGCTATGATTTCCTGGCAAAAAACCACTCGTAACAAAGGAAAAATCCTTTCTGCTCTTTAGTTAAGGGCTTGTAAAAAAGAAGCCAATTTTAACTCTCACCAAGAGAGGGCAGTGACATATCTCAAATTATTAGAAAGAACCTGTACAAGAACCCTTTGCTATATACCTTTATAGCAAGCATGATAGCAAATAATCTCTGCAGACACTTAATTTTAAATTTTGTGGAGCATTCAGCTGATGCTGTATTATTTTTAATTAACATCCTCCCACCCTTGAGTAAGTGTACTGTTGTGTTTGGAGAAAATAGAAAGAGATTATGGATAAAACTGTGAGTCCTTATGAAATAAGATTTTTTTTTCTTTTTCAAACAGGTTTTTCAAAGCAGAATATTAGGAAATACCTGCCTTCTGCTATGAACCACATTCACAGCAGTGTGTAAGCCTTATTTTCGATTTTAATTGACTTCTCCAGAATGTGAGGACTTTACCACTTACCTCTATCCCACACTTTCTATTCTTTCAAACCCCAAAATGCCAAGCTAGAGGCTGCTTTTGTTCCCTAGTCCTAAAGAACTTGTTACAGGTAAGCAGCTGCACTATGCTGTTTAGGATGATTGATTTTTTTTTTTTTTTAAGGAANCTAAAACCTGTAATTAGAACATGTCCTAAGTCTGTTATATTTGGTCTCCAAAGGACTGCAACATCTTCAAGTTCATGGCCTCTTGCAGATACTGCTATCCCCGAAGTTCAAAAAGTATAGCTGGCAAAAAGCCAGCACCTTTCTCTTTTCCACAGCCTTTCAGTAGATAGATGTAGTCCAGAGGAAAATGTTTTGTCTTCTAAACAAAGACTTTGGGGTTTATATTCAACAGAATTTGAGAGATCACACACAAGACCTGTCCAATCTGGCAGGTGGTTATGTATTATTTTCTTTGCAATTCTCAAGGCATCTTTCAAAAGGTATGCAGAGGAGCAAGGGAAAAAGAGGAAGAGAGAAATACACTTCATTTTACCTATAGTCTTTGGAGGTTTAGAGCAGTTGGAACCTCTTTTTTTGAAAATGAATTTAACTAGACCAAATGCTTTTATATGGGCTTTTTCTATATTTCTAAGTCAAATGGAATGAATAAGAAGACACAAAATAAAATAATGATGATCACAAACATTTCTCTAACAAGGTATCATAACATTTTCTTATTGATGTTTTCTTTATTGATGTTTTAATTTCCCCTTGCAGAAGTGATTTGTCTCAATATTCTAGAGTGTAACAACAAACTATAAAGCAGCTTCTAATGACTAATGGAATGGCTGACAATTTAGATGTTACAAACCTCTAGAAAAGAGCTTAGAAGGAATACATAATGGGAACAAAAAAAATGGAGGAATTGATCTGCAATAAATGTGGAGTATCATGTTACATACCAAGTACATTAGAGGAAGGGGGATGAGGTCCACTATCAGGAAAAGTTCATCAGAATTTCTTATTTACACTCCCTATCATGTCTGTCATCACACCACATACGTACACGCACACCCTGACAGCCCCCATCGTAAAAGCACCATAAAAATGTCCACCACAAAATCAGCTTCGTGTTAAATTCACTCCCCTTTGGACTGAACAGAAAAGCACCAGTATCTACAGATGCTAAAAGCATTTGTATTCAGTGCACCAGTCCTTGTTTAAGGCAATCTGTTGGTGGCCTACAGTCACAGAGCACATAAAGATTATATTCTCATGTGGGAAGATATCCATCACTTAGTTGGTCTTGTCATTCTTGCTTTCCTGCAGACATTGTAAGTAGCAAAGCTAAAAGCAAGCAGGGTGTGAGGTCTTCAGCAGTAAGGTTAGCAGCAAGAGAGGACAATAACTTTCACATACTGTTCTGTGCACAGCAAGCCCCAAGGCCAAACAGAGAAATCAATTCAACTATCCAGAATCAAGTGTATCAAGAGACTCACTGTGACTTTACTGGAGACCAAACTAGCTGTGAATTATTCCAGTCCTCCAAACATACTTTAAAAGGTAATTTGTGACCATATAGATACTGTGGAAATACAATTTACCTTAGTCCATACTGACCAAAAGGCTGTACTTCAAAATCTTTCTGCTAGCAACCAAACATGCTGGCAATCCAAGTACTGTAGACTGATATTTGGGTAAAATATTTCTATATATCGTTATCATCATAGAAAAAGAAGTTCACCTTATCTATTCCCTGACAAGACTGTTACAGAGATAACAAAAAAATCTGTTCACCTTTGTTTTCTGACTTGTAGCCTCATTCTGGAATTAAGTTTGTGGAATTATACCCACTGACCCCCAACACTAGCTACCATCTATCTGTGAACAGAACTGCTCTGATATTAGGCTGGAACCTGTCTCTAATTCAAAGCTTAGACAACCTCTCCTGTAACCCTCCCTGAGCAGGTTTTCTGGTGTGCAAATGAACTTTTCATGCTTTTTAAGGCATTGCCTACATCCCCTCAGCAAAGGCTACAATTCTCAGACATTATCCTTTGCTAACGAAACATCCCTCGTGAAGCACTTTGCAAGAAAAGCAGGCTCCAACGTCAGAAGCAGAACCTGTAATTTGTGGAAAAGAAATGAATAAAGCAGCAAGAAACATACCCATAAGCAGCAGGCCTGGATGGCTGGTCCAGGGATCGCAAGGCAAGATAGGAAAACAGTTTATAATGTTGTTTAACCACTGTGGCCTGAGTGAAACTGATATTCGCTCTAAGTAGTCAATAGATATTTTGAAAAAAATTGCATTAATTGACACTGTTTTTGAAAAAAATTGCATTAATTGACACTGTTCCAGTGAAAGGTCAGAGTGGCTTAATAATGGATGTATGTTATTTAACTAGAGCTTAATTAAAAGACTTATTTTCTTACTTTACATTTATAACAAATATTTTTCTCAACTAATATAATACACAGCTTAAAATAAAGTGACTAATGAGATCTCAGACGTCCACATTCAGTGGGGAAATCACACATTTTATCAGTAGTGTCATGGTTAGACACTGGACACCATGCCAGTGCCCCATGAAAATATATTTTTTACTAATAATGGTTGTGAGATGTGATCAGGAACAGAGCAGAGCAGGCTCAGACTTAGGAATAGGAAAAAAACTTTAATAAACTACATTAAAGGAAAGAAACACATAGGAAACATGAAAACTCTCAGAAACATTCCTCCTCCTCCCAACTTCCACCCTTCCCACAATTAGACAAAACCTTGGATTTCCTGTTCGGTTAACAATACTTAAATAATCATTTCTCAGTCCATCTAAGAAGAGAGGAGTCTCTCTTGCAAACCATAGTGTCCTTCCATGTCTGGTGCTCTCACCACCATCCATGGACCAAGACTGCCCTCAGGATTCAATGACGCTTTGCCAAGTACCAGAAGCTCCTTTTTTTTTGGGACGAAACTGTCCCCCCCATTTTACAACCCCTGGGGCCGAGGGTTTTTTTCTGCTCTGAAGAGAGGGGGCATAACCATACCCTCTTCCTGGTCTTCTGCTCCG
>WEIT01014805.1:22445-38066 GCA_013389985.1 Dryoscopus gambensis | reverse complement strand
TTGATTAGGTATTTAAAAAAAAAACCCTTCAATGACAAGGAGGAAACCATGATAATTTTGTAAACTCCCCTACAACAGTGCATAACATGAAATTGGGGAGAGTGACTGGCATAGAATATAGCACTGTTTCAATTCAGACTAACCCCACAAGTAAATAGAGACTAATAACCAGCTGGGGGAGCAGCAGGGGTGTTGCAAACACCTAGCTGAATATGAGCCAACAACGTGCTCTTACTGCAAATCAGACAAGCCTCATATGGGAGTATACAAGCCAGCATATCAAGCAAGGTTATCATCATGTACTCAGTATTATCTGAAATACTGCATCCAGGGCTGGATCCACTCAGTTCAAGAAAGATGGTGAGATGTGGAGATGGTTGGGTGCCTAGAGCATATAAGCCACAAGGAGATGTCAATGGACCTGGACTTTTTCAGTTAGACAGGAAGGATGCTAATAGGCAATTTTAATAGCAGCCTACAACTAAAGACAGTTATGAAGTTGTCAGAAGATAAAGGCTCTTGTTAACAATCAGTGTAACATGAGAGGCCATAGGTTGGGGCTTAGTAGTTCAGACTGGACATTAGGAAAAAAGAGTACTGCAGCCCTCAGTCAGTTATCCTGAGACTTAAAGGACCAGAAAAAAGTAACTGGATCAGGTTTAACCAAAGAGGTTGGAAAATCTCCAACCTTGATTTTATTCAGACTTGGCTAGACCAAGACACAGCAAAATGTGATTTATAATGCTACCTGAAGGAGGGGACTGGACAAGACAAGCCTCCACTGGTCCCTTCCAAACACCACTCAAAATTAACTTTTGTATTTTCCCATTTGCTTGCTGCACTAATAAAAACATGCGGCTATAATTAACCACAGCCTGTTAATAGACTTCCAAGAGATTTTAGTTTCTTGCAAACCAGCAGAAGCATCTTAAATTGCCACATCAGACCAATTTTTGAACATCTAAGTTTATAAAGATTTCAGTGCAATATGTCTTCTTTGCACAAAACTAAAGCTAGAAGTCCTTGCCATTTTGACTTAGTTTCAAAGTGAACTTTGACATATTAAAGGCTCTTTTTACAATGACACAGATATCTAAAGCAGGTAAGTAAATGACTTCTATAAAAGCATGGGCAGCACCACGTTTGAAGATTACTCACTTTAAATTGCAGGTAGTGCACTGGGGGTGGTGTTATAACACTGTTGAAGGGAGCAAATCTGTGCTCATATCGGACTTGTTCACTATCCAGTTCAAACTTAGGTTTTCTTACTTTGCCATCCATGTCAAAGGCAATCATTGTCTAAAAGAAAAGGATAAATTATTAGCTTTGTCATATTTTGCTGTAAGGAAGATCGAAATTATGATTTAGCTATAACTGGAAGGATAAAAAAACTGTAGAGATTTTACCATATAAAATTATAAACTTGAATTTGACTTCCAGCCCCACTACAAAGAAAGAAGGCATGCAATCTATGCAGGATCCTCATTACAAAAAAAATGGAAACACATAGAACACAAATGACTCACTTTGTACATCCCAGCGCACATATTTTGGTATGCTTGACTCATGGTGATCTCTCTGCTGAGTGGGCGAACTGCAAATTTTACATTAAAAAATATTTTTTTAACTCAATGTAAGTACATGTATTAATTTGAGATCAAAAGAGTTCTTCCAAATTTCCATGAAGTGCCCTAACTCTCAATTATATTTTAAAATAAATGAAGTATACAAAGCCTATACATGCATTTCTGCTCACCTGGCTCCTGGTTACATAAAATACCTCAAGATGTGCTTACCAGTCACATGAACACCATACTGCTCTCAATGGAATAAACTGGTCAGTGGTATTCCCATGATATTATAAAACACTGAACAACAGCCTGAAACTGACATATGTACACAAGAGGCCTGTTTGCTTAGTTCAGGGATCTTTCCAACTTCTAGGGCTAAAAGGTTAAAGCACTTTTTATCCTAATAATCCTGACAGTATTCTTGTAAGATTCCCTTTCATTTCCAGTGTTTAATTAGTGCCAAACTGCCCAACACTTGGCACCTTAAGTAAATTAGTAACTTTCTGAACTGCTAGAGACAGGGGAGTTTAGTTGATATGATCCTGAGCTATTCATATCCAATTGTTTGTTCCCCTTGAAATGGTGGCAAGGAAAAGAAAGGGAAACTCACCATTGTAAAATTAAGAAACATGCTTAAAGAACTCTAAAGCCAAATAGAAATTATAGAAATATACTGAAAGTCTAGTGTTTGAATTTAGTTACAGTCACTAAAAACGTAATTCTACAGGAATTATAAACTCTGAGAAGGTTCAACACATAACACAACTGATGAAACTGAATATAAAAGAGTTTGTGTTTTTCTGAAAGATCTATTTGCAAGTAACTAACTAAGTAGCTAGGAAATTCTTAAAAAGTTTTACATTCAGCCTTCATAAACTTTAGGGTATTTTTCCTACCCATATTGGTGTTGGCTCTGTAGATTTTGAATTTTAATTCTACATGGCTGTATGAAAGGGAAAAAGAAAAAAGAAGTCTTCAGTTAACACGCTACACCTAGGTACCTTTCTTCTTTTTCTTTGTTTTCTTACTACTACGGCCTTTCTGTTGTTCCTCCATTATCCTCTCCTCCGCCATCTGAGAGCTGTCGGCGCGGCTCAGCGTTGACATCAGCCAGGCATAGAGGAACTCAGAGAGGTACCTGCATGGCAGCAGTACGGAGCTGTTATGGGCGGCAGCGCACCACAGATTTGTGCTGTGTGCATCCCCTCCGACCACCAAAGCACTTACTCCAAGATGCAAAGGACATGTCCTAGCAAAGGACAGTGTTTATGGGCTGTGAAAGCTCTTTGTTTTGCATGGCTGGGATCAACACATCAGTCTACGTTTTTGTTCTGGTTCAGATTCAACCACAAACAGCTCAAGGTATGCAAGTCTCTTACACATTTACTAAGTGAAGTCTAAGCTTCTTATTTCAAAACTCCTGTAAGATCAAATTTTTCTAGAACTCTTTCTTCCCCCAACAAATGAAATATTTTTTTAAAAGATACTATGTTAATACCTTTTCTTCATTTGTAATGACATAATTATTCTAAGAAACAAGATCACTACTGTCTTTTTCAAGCACTAAAAAGCTGTGAATTATTACATAAAGGGTCCAAGCCCACAGGCACACAACATCCATATGCAATTCTTTCAGAGTTTAGAGACATCTTCAAGAAAAGTTTTTAGAAAGTGGAAGTAAGTCCAATAAATATCCTAATTGATTTCAAATCAAAAGGAATAGGGGAAAAAGAGAACAGAAAAAAATTACAGGTTTGGAGCACAATAAAAATGTAGTAATAGTTATAAAAATTGAAATTCAGAAGAAAAGTTACTGAGAAATTTGAGTTTCATTTGCACAATACCTCTGAGAAGTTGCTTCTCCCTTTTTTTCTTCACTTAAGTAAGAAAGGAGTTGACATGACAATTCCAACTAAGAGTGATTTTATTAAAACAGTAGAGGAAAATATGGGCAGGTAAAAAAAAAATTGTCTCATACACAAGTTGGTATTACTTAATTGAGGTACAACTTAAAGAATATTGCCATCTTCTGGTAACTTCTGGAATATTAATTTTCTCACTTAATCCACTGTTGAAACAACATAAAAACCACAATGAATGACACAACGATGTTTGTGTCATTTGAACTGTTTTAATCTCTCAGTAAGAAGGCTTATGTCTTACACAGGAATTTCTTGGTAGCTTTGCATTAAAAAAAATACATATCTTTTGGTGCAAGCCATTAACTGTGAAAAATAATTAATGTGAATGGAAGTGGAAAAATAAAAGTATTCTGTCTCCATATAATGCAATCATTTTCACTAAAGGTAGAAGATGTCTCTTCAAATATACTCCAAATAAGTTAATTTTAGCTAGTCAACTTTCAGATTACAGTTATAACTTTGCAGAACTTTTCCAGAATACTAGAGATCAGTAAGACTATCGATCCTGATACTACAAAGGCAGAAAAGAAGAAAGGAAATTGCTTTTCTCCTGCGTGCTCTTGTCTACCAAAATCAGCACATTTTTCATTCATTGTCAATAGAAGACCCTGCGCCAAAAAGCTAAAACAGTGTGAATTACTGTATCACGGGGAAAAAACCATACAATTTGGTAACTCTTGAATAGGGACCAACAGATTTTTTCCCCACTTGTAATACTATAAATAGGTAAACCAAACACAGTGTTGAGCAAGCCCAAGATCATAAAATTGTATCTGAAGTCCCTCCTTCAAATATTTGCAATTATAGCTCTCTGGGAACATCCCTCCTCAAAAAGCTGTCAATAAAGCATCTTCTTACCAATAGATGTAGTAATATTCATGCATACTGTAAAGTTCCAACTCGAAGCCACTGAGAAGATACTGTATCATAATACGAAGGTTGTGATATAGGACCCAGGTGCCCAAGCAAGCCAAATGTTGCCTTTGTGGTTCCTGCTTCAGTAACATACTATGAAGCGCTGCATCTACTTTCTCTGCCTGTTGAAAAGAAAAATGACTTTGAAATAACAGACAGAGGAGGAAAAATATTTGATTGAAACAGCATCCCAAGCCAGAAATAAAATCTTAACAAAATCTTAACAAATTGGGTCAGTAAATTCATAGTCCAGATTACAAGACAGAAATAAGTCCCGAACTGTCAGAAAACTGGGAAGATACTCACATAAGTAAATTCTGCTGCACAGAACAAAAATATTCTATACAGTAATATAACAAGAACATTACATAAAATTTTAAATTTTAAAATATATTTGTATATAGATCATTAGCAGTCATATGAGCACAAACTCAGAACCCATCCCACACTGTTGCTTATTGCTCTACACTGGCAATAATTACTTTTTTTAAACCTAGCTGCATTGAAAAAATAAACTTATAAGCTTAACACACAAGAAACACACTGCGTGTTCCACCAGAGTAACTAAAATATTGCTAAGACAAATTTTGTCTTAAGAAGGAAATTTTATGGAGTTGGAATATCATCCTTAATCCTGAAGAGAACAATCCATATAAAATGCTACAAAATGAAAAAAAACCAGTGCTTCAGCTACAATACTACAACAAACTCAAATCAAACCATCTTGAAAAAAAGCTGGAGCACACGAAATCTCCCTCCAACTCCAAGTTCCTCAATTGTTCTCCTTGCCATGTACATCTTGGTAAATATTTTATTATTATATGGCTCTCACTGCTGAAGAAACATATTTCCAGCAAGAGAAAATACATTTTTTCTACTCATCTCTCCCTCCCCATTCTTAAGAGATGTCCAAAATCAGTTGGAGCACATATTTTAAAGAGTTATTTTTTACTTTATTTTTAATCATCATAAAATTTTGCAGTTTACATCTTACATAAGTTTAAGGCTGAATTTTCAAAGGTGTCTTGTAAGCACGCCTTGTCTATGCCTGATTACATCTTGCAGACTGACAATCACAAGCAGGATAGAGACTAAAAGCTGTGCAGTTACCAGTAAATTACACTGCAACAGGTTTTCCTAAAGTCTACTTACTGGACAAAGCTACTCTTAAAAAATGTAGTATGTTTTTGTTCAACACATCTAACACAAAGTTTTTGGATGCATCATAACAATTTCTTGGGCTAAATTTTAGGAATCCTTGTCTTAAGGATTTTGCATCATTCATTTAGAATCTAGTACCATGCTTCACTCTGGCAGTAAGATACCTGGGAAGAAATTTTGCTGGCCTGCTGCCTATGACATTACCTCATCTTGAAGAGTGGCAAATTCCTCAAGAATGTGACCCAGTTTATCTCTCTGACGAGCTCTGTTGTGTCCATGGATTTGAATCAGACTACAGAATGGCTGAAAGAAGCAAAGTGTAATTTTAAATTATCAATGCAAACTGTGAAACTACAGGAGAAGTACTATGATATCTATTTAGGCACCTGGTTTATATATCTATATTAGGAGGCGAGTTTCTTAATACTCCCTTCAAAGTGCAAGTTAGCAGGAAAGCAAACTCTCTGGAGCGATGGAAGAGTCAATTTCTCTGTACACAAGTCAATGTGAGGTTGAGTGAGTGTCCTTTAGGACCATCACCAGAAGAAGATGCTTGGGGCAAAAGTGGTATTTGTTAAGGCTAAATCCATGTGCCCAGGTGACTAAGGTGGCCAATGGCATCCTGGCTTGTATCAGAAACACTGTGTCCAGCAGGAGCAGGGCAGCAATTGTCCCTCTGTACTGGTGAGGCCTCGCCTCAAATCTTGTGTTCATTTCTGGGCCACTCACAACAAGTCCACTGAGGGGCTGGAGCATGTCCAGAGCGGAGCAACAGAGCTGGGCAAGGGTCTGGAGCACAAGTCCTGTGAGGAGCTGCTGAGGGAGCTGGGGGTGTTTAGCCTGGGGAGGAGGAGGCTCAGGGGGAGACCTTATCACTCTCTACAACTGCCAGACAGGAGGGTGCAGCCAGATGGGGGTCATCTCTTCTGTCAAGTGACAGGAAGAGGAAATGGCCTCACGTTGTGCCAGGGGAAGTTTAGGTTGAATCTTCAAGAAAAAATTCTTCACAAAGAAGTTTGTCAAGCACTGGAACCAGCTTCCCAGGAAAGTAGTTGAGTCACCATCTCTGGAAGTATTTATAAGATGTGTCGTCATGGCACTTAGGGGCATGGTTTAGTGATAGACTTGGCAGTGCTGGTTTGGACTCAATGAGCTTAGAGGTCTTTTCCAACCTAAACAATTCTATGATTTTCCTAAGATTTTCATTGCACCACATTCAACAACAGAATATTTTAAAACAATTTCTAAAAAAGTGAAGCTGGACAGAATGTAGAAATAATTTTGTTTTTATAGTGCTATGCATTTGTTTTGTGACATGAAACTACCCTGTAAATAGATAGTAGGAGTAGATTTCTTATAAAGCGAAATGTTAAATAAAAATCTGGAAGCAGGAAAAAAGCCAGCAATAATTACACTGGCTTTTTAAAAATCATTACCAATTTAAGATGGCAAACTTCTTCAATTTTGCTTTCATGCCAGGTGTGTAAAATAACTGGTCTCATTTTCAAATGTATGCAAATCTGCCAAGTGCTCATATACACAAACATGCTATAATTGGAATGAATACTTACGCGAACACAATGTGTGACAAAGGAATCAATGTAGTCTTTTGCCTGGTGGTTATTATAAAGACAACACCTAAAAGGGAAATATCCATGTACGTAAATATTTTTTATAAATGCCACCAGTCTATGTAGCACAAAATAAAATAAAAAAAAAAAGTGCAGCAGCAGCAACTGACTCCTTCATATATAAGCACTAAGTACAAAATGTATATTTTCTGTACATTTGTCATTGCTCTTGTAAGCCGAAATATTTTTTCATCAGACATGTAAACACATGCAAGTAAACTCAAGATCCACTTACTTTGGAGAAAGTACTGGAGGACTGACAAAAGACCTTAAGGCATCTTTTACCATGTCTTGCATGAGGTGAGTGCCAAACACCTTCTTGTTATCTACCAGGAAAGTTGTCTGAAAGTAGAGACGTGTTTTTAGAAATATGTTTTAAGTTAAAAGTAATGCTCTAGAATTACTAATAGAAAGCTCAGGCAGTACCTTTTATATATAAGAAACTTGTAAGATTACTTTAAGAATTAAATGGTTCAAGTAGGTCCAAGGTTAAAGACTCAGAAATATCACCAGACTACTGCCGATGTTTTTCAGTCCCTATGGATGCTACTGCTTACATCAGTTGTGTCTGATACTGATTTAACTTCCCTCCATGAGTGCTGTGTCCCTTTCTTGCATGGTTCTTCAGCAGCTGGAGAAAAAGTTCTGCTGTCAGGCACCCACAGGGATTACACAAACACATGTGTAGGTCAGAACACACACACTACGAAAATGTTTTACTTGCCAATAGTTATATTCCATTGGCTTTACACATGGTTTAATAGGGATCAAATGTAAAGAATTTCTGGCATCTAGAGGCACCCAATTAAAATCAAAAACTCCTAGAAAGAATTATTTACTCAAGAGTTAAGGAATGTATAATGCACTTTCAAGGTAAGAGAAGCAGTGAGAAGGAATAGCCCATTCTGCACTATCCATCAGTTTTACTGATGTAGCAATAGAAGCAGTCTGTACATTAAATTCTGTCCAAACAAGGAGATGCATACAAACACCAGCCCAAAATGGCACAGCATGTGGACAACAGCAAAAAAATGTGTGCACAGGCACAGCTTTATGGCAGAGAAAAAAATTTAACACTGTTTTAATTAGCATGTACCAAAATGATCAAAGCAACAGTATTTAAATGTTATTCTTAAAATTAGATCAGAACATAAGCCTCCACATATCACAGAATGAATTTGTGTTGGAACAGACCTTAAAGATCATCTAGTTCCAAACCCCCTGCCATGGGCAGGGACACCTTCCTGGCCTTGAACACTTGGTGGAGCATCCACAATTTCTCTGGGCAACCTGTTCCAATGCCTCACCATCCTCCCAGCAAAGTATTTCTTCCATAATACGTAATACTTAAATATCAACAGAAAGTTTTTTACCACTTAGATGTTATTAACTTATATGCAAATTATTGAGGTATTTAAAAGAATACCAGGAATTTAGAATGAATGCAGAAGTACTTTATTCATAGACATAATTAGGACTTGCCTGTAACAGGGATCTTGAAAGAACACATGGCGATTGTTCACTAAACTCACAGAAGAAGTCCTAATGTATATTTAGGAAAAGAAAAAAAGATGATTCAGGTTAATATGCCAATTTATATATGTATAAATATACACCCCATCATTTTTACACACACTTGCATCTTTCCTGAACATTTTTATAAAACTGTGTAAAAGCTATATTTTGTTTAAAGGCGTATACAAACACAGCACAGTTTCTACAACTTGTAAGAAAGTGACGATGAATAGTTTGAACAGCATGTATTATACCAGGTATTGAACAAAACTGAGAAATTATTTAAAATTTGATTGAAACCCAGGTAAGGTTTAACTGGTACCAGACACTTAATACAAACGCTTCTTTCATTAATTAACAGGAAATATGACGACAAGAGATTTGATGTAACTGTATCTCTTTTATCAGTCAATGAATGCATGGATACTAAAAAATATATCAAGCATTTAAGTGTCTTCTAATAAATGTAGGCAGTGACTAAGAGTAACATTGGTTATTCTGGAAAGAATATAGGCAGGTGCTTATCTTTATGTC
Organism: Dryoscopus gambensis; assembly: GCA_013389985.1. Classification (NCBI taxonomy): domain Eukaryota; kingdom Metazoa; phylum Chordata; class Aves; order Passeriformes; family Malaconotidae; genus Dryoscopus; species Dryoscopus gambensis. The sequence goes on along the minus strand of WEIT01014805.1, from coordinate 28,817 downwards.
TATTTAGGGAACTGCATGCTTAAACATGTAATTAGTGCTCTCTTGTGTTATAGGCACATGTGCAGAATACTGCTTAATGAATTTGAAAAAATCAGGCATATAGCAAAGAATTATGTTCTGATGCTGTAGATGTAGCTCTTCAACCAAAGAATTGTGCTTGGCCTTTGCCACTAAGATGCATAATTATTTTAAAAATTACGGGGAAGGTGGGAGGTTTGAGAGGAGAAAAGGTCTTTGTCAAAAGAAGAAAAGTATTAAGTATCAGGAAGAATAGTAAACTTGGAAATTGTACATAACAGTGAGAAACACCAAATACATACATAGTGCTTGGTTTTCTCTCCAATGAGCAAGAGCATGCATATATGGAATGATTTTTTGCAAGTCACATTTTCAGATCTGATTTTTGGCAAGAAATAAGAAATATTCATGCTTACCAGTATACAGTGCAAATTAGTTAAGTTGACTACTTCACATACAGTTTTTATTCGGTCTATTAGTTTGGAAAAATAATTGACCATTTCTTCCCTTTTAATAATTTTTGCATATCGAGGGAAAGTTGGTGGCAGCAATCTCTGATTAACAAGTGGCTCAAACCCCATCATAATAGGATGATCTAAAGAAGGAGGAGGGGAGAGAGACAGAGAAGAACTGCATATAAGCTGTTTCAGACCCACTTCAAACTTGCAAGTATAGTACAAATTATTCAATTAGCCAAAATTAATTCTTTAAGTGACAGTTAACTTCCTGAGAATCCAACAACCCAACAACAGCAATGATTACTATTTAAAAAACTCTGAGTCTTCAACATCTCAACATACACCTGTACAAACAGTGAAGTGCTGTTCCCTATTTTAAAATGGCATATATGCTGTTTTGAAGTGCAATGCACCTATCAAAAGTTCACATTATCTCTGGCTTTGAAATGACAGTATTGCTTTCAGGAGAACCACCACTTGGTAAAATAAAACTAAACAATGCAAATCTGCAATAGCTTGCATAGCAAGTATTTTAGTTCAAAGTAAATAGCAATTTCAACATTTTTTAAATACACAAAGGTATTTACATTTATGAAGGGAGCATATCCAGGAAAGGAAAAAATGGTGTAATTTGATACATACCTCCTTTAGTGGTATCATTCTGTGCCTGCATACCATGATGCAGTGAATTGTGTATGGCAGAAAGCAAGTCAGCTGCCTGAGTCATTAGTTTCTGAGCTTCTGCAACTGCACTCGTCTGAAGGGCACGAAACAATTATTAACATTACGAACCAACACATTTTGACTATCTAATTAATGCTAGTATAGAAGAAGGAAGAGCATTAAGATTCTGATGTTCTTACACAACCAGTTCTGAAAAAAAACAACCCAACATTTTTGTGCAGTAATGTTCTTTATATTTTATGTATCTGTACATTAATTCAATATTGTACATTTTCCTGTATAAGACTTTACGATAACTACAACTGAAAGTCTTGCATACACTACAAAAGAGTTTGCTCTGGGGGCATATAGTTCTATCCCTTTGCCTCAAAACATGAAGCTCCTTCCCCTATCAGCAATTAGGAAATCTTATATTCAAAAACAGGCAAATTGTAGGGAATGCTATTGAATTCCTCTTCTCAGACCAAAGATGTTTAGATACAAATTCAGTATCACATGGAAGGAAAAGCTAACGGTTCTTTTGATATGGACAAAACACTGCCCAGTGTCAGGTAACTCCACAGGAGGGGACTGAACTCAAACAAGAAGTTCTGCTCATGTGTGTGAAAAGAGTAATTAGAAAGCCATAAACATTTTTAAATGTTTTGTAATGAATATTCTGTCTTTCGCAAGGCCATAATAATGTCAGCCACTAGCCTTCCCTTTGTTTCCCACTTTGAATAAAAACTGAATATTTGCCACTCTAAGGCTTTATTCAAAGCTTCACCTCCATGCACATCAATTTAAATCTCCTGAATCACACAGTAATTGCCTGATCTTAAAGAGCAAAAAATGAGTATTTCACAGGATCCCAATGCAAACACAGAAAGGCCAAAAGAACGTACCTCTTTTTTTGTAAATGCTATTAGGACAGTCAGTAGGATGCGGGTAAACTTGACTCTGCTGAAGACAGCTAAACATTGTTGATGCTGTAATAAAATTATACTGCTGATTACTAAGCAATAGGTCATAGAATCATAGAATATTCTGTGTTGGAAGGGACCCAGAAGGACCATCCAGCCAACTCCTGGCCCTGCACAGGACCACCCCAAGTGTCACAGCACATGCCTGAGTCTTGTCCAAATGCCTTCTGGACTCTGAGAGTTTTGGTGCTGTGACCACTTCCCTGGGGAGCCTGTTCCACTGCTCAACCACCCTCTTGGTGAGGACCTTTTTCTAATATCCAGCCTAAACCTCCCCTAACACGACTTCAGGCCATTCCCTCAGGTTCTGTCACTGGTCACCCCAGAGAAGAGATCAGTGCCTGTCCCTCCTCTTCCCCTCACGAGGAACTTGTAACTGCAATGAGGTCTGTCCTGAGTCTCCTCTTCTACAGCCTGAAGAGACCAAGTGACCTCAGCTGCTCCTTGTACAGCTTCTCCTCAAGGCCCTTCACCATCTTCATGGCCCTTCATTGGACACTGTCTAATACCTTAATGTCTTTCTTGTGTGGTGGTGCCTGGAACTCCCACAGACTCCTGCCCTCCCTGGACACATTGCCACACAAAGTGCCTCAGCATGCACTGACTGGCGTGTCCCGCTGTTTGCCAGCTCTTCACCATCCTCCTGGGTGATCACACTCCCCAGCTGCTTTTTATATGCATGGGTGGGGTTATACCATATTTAAATCTCCCATTTACATCCATGATATCCAGGAAAAAAGCAAACAAATCATTACTTCAAGTTCAACTTCTGGATCTCTCTCTTCTCCTTGTCGACTTCGAGTGCTCTACAAGGTAAAGAAATGCCAAATAATTTACTAAAAATTGCAAAGGAAAGCTACTGATAAAATCCCTTTCCCTTCTCTAAAACATTCACCTGTTGGATAACTCCAAAAACCAGTTTTCAAATTCAAAATTTCTTAATATATAATCAGGGTACTTGAATGACTGTCCTATAGTAATGAGACATATATCAGTAAATTCTGCAAATAAGCAAGGAAAGTTCATAAACATTTTACATTGTAAGTTTGGTAAAGGAAAATTAAGTAACTTCTTTAACATTACATAGTATCTCTGCCTAAAACCTGAAAGTTAATTATACATACTTTCTGTGTCCCACTCCAGTGTTATCTTCTACATTGTGATTCCACCTACTACTAATGAAGCAACTACTAAAGAGTTTACAAAAGTCTGAAGCTTTCACCATCTTTAACTAGAAGGCAAACTAAAAGCATGTTACACAAACCATCATGCCAGTTCTTCAAAAACCCCACCATAATGACACAAACCTCCTTCATTCCTCACAATCCAACTCCCTTCCCCAAACCTATGTTAAGTACACCTGAAATATAATTGACAAGACAAACATGAAAACAATACCTTCACTCGTCTTTGCATGTCATCTTCTACATCTTTCAGCATACCTGGAAAAATCATAGCACGATTAAAAGCTGAGAAGCATTCCTACGCACACTTACACCACTCAGGGGAAGAGAAGTTTTGAGAGGAAAATCAAACTTAAAAGTGCTTTACATATCCATTAGCCAAAGACTAGACAAAAAATATTCTTGTGAGGAATGCTGGGGATGTCTTGCAACAATCGGAAATCAGAATATAGATTAACTGATGCAAAGCTGAAGTGTTCACAAAATTTTCAAAAATAAATCAATGGAAAGCTCAAATATGTGTAAAAAATATCATGCATTGAAAGATTAACATACATACTTATGTACCTAATAACATATGTTTTCATAGCTATAGAACTATTAGACTGCATTTTTTTCTAAAGCAGCCTGTTTAGAGGACAACAAATTGTGAGACAAAAAAGCAGAACTCAAGCAATGCACTTTCCAATGGTCTCTATCTATACCATGATGAGCCAGTTTGTTGGCACATCTAAAAGCACTTCTTCTGTTTCTCAGGAATCTTAACCAGACAACCGAACCTTTTTTTCAAGGAAAACTAGTTTGATCTCTCTTTTTACCAAGTCAGCAATTTCCACAAGACTATTAAAAAAAACTTAACAGCTGAGACCCCTAACAACTCATCAGTTGTGACTGAAAGTAATCACATGCTCAAAAGAGAAAGAGTCTGCTGGACAGTTACAAAGCAAGCACGAATTGTACCTGTAACTCTAAGATCTGTCACGCTGTTGGCCATTTTAAATCCATAAGTCATTGACTGAAAATCTTCCTAAAAAAAAAAAAATCAAGGAAGCGGTATGTAGTCAAATATAAAAGCTGTAGTAAAAATTTTCAGGTTGGGGTTTGAGGTTTTCTTTTTGGTATGGGTTTTTTGGGAGCTGTTTTCTTACGAGGTTTTGGATCCTTTGCTGTTTTTTCTCTTTTGGGGAGTGGTTGGGGGTAGGCACGGAGTATGCTTTTATTTAATTCCATCAAGTATGAAAGTCCAGATTTATTCTAGACAGCTGAATTACCCTCAGAATGAATACCCTGAATGACTTTCCCACCCAAATCCAGCTTGAGGTAATTATTTTCTGAATAAATCCTTAATACCAATATGCCCTTCATATCTTCATCAAGTGACACCCTACCAAAATGTTAAAGAACTATAAAAAGAACTATAGCTGCAAAGTAGTATTTGATCCATTTTAGATCTAGTCAGCAAGAGTGACTTGTCCAAGCTCAGAGGAAACAGAGATTGCTCTGAGCACAGAAAACAGGACTCAGATCCTGTTGCCAGATGGACATTTTAGACAAAAGACAATCATGACTATCTAACATAAAAATTAAAAAACTTAAACTGGAAAAAAAACCACAAGTGAAAAAGATTTCAAATGGTTAATCTCAAGACTTGCATTGCTTCTTGAGTAAAATATTTATGTAGCTCCAGTATTCAAGGAGAATACAGAAGAGAGCATGAAACACTTCCACTGGGGAAAACTGCATTTTAAAGGTATCAAGTCTTAATACTTTTAGGATTATGAACTGTTGTTCCTGTAGTATCCTTGAATCGAACATGAATAAATGTCACTAACACACTGTTTTACTTGCATTATGGTATAATGTTGCATACTTAATCCCATAGGAGATGGGAAATACATACCTCCTCAAAAACAGCTGCTTTGTTAACCTTTTCTCTGGCAATATCACAGATTTTTAGGATTCCAAGAGCAAAAGCTTTCATAGCAGGATCTTCTATAAAGTCTGGATTATGAATATAAAGGCAAGTGAATACTGTCTGTGCCAAGGAATGTCCTTCTAACCATGTTATCTAGAGAAAAGGAAATTGAATATTTTACTCATGACAGCCAAGTCCTCATTTTTATAGCTCCATTCTTTTTCCATTTTACTGTGCTTCAAAGATTCATTAGAAAACTCCTTATCATGGCAACCTTCCATGTACCAAAAAAGGGCAAGTGAAGGTGTTTCAAGCCTAGAATTCTGGTGTTGGATAAACCTCTTCTATAAAGTTCAGGTCTAATCCCTGTGATTTAGACATGGCACTATGTTAATGACCTTCACATTTATAAGCTTTCTCTGCATAAACAGTGAAGGAGAAATGCAAATGACTATGCGACAAGTCACCAATATTCTTCATGTTCTCTCTCTTTTACAACGTAGAGCCTCTTGTCACAATCCCCTCTATCTACCACTTCCATGTTTCTTTAAGCTACATGGACAGATTCAGTAACTTAAATTTCTATCTTGAAATACCATGAAACAAAGTTGAACCATATTTTTAATACGACCACTGTCCCTTTTCAAATGGAGTCAGTATTTGGGGGCCAGGAGCAGAAAACAAATGATGTTACACTGTATCAGATATACAATGATCTTCACATGTCTTTCTGACTAAATTGATTGGAAATGTTTTAAAAAATAACATTAATGATGTAATTTTAAAGAGTAACTGAAAATAATTAGTATCATTTACTGAGGAAATTAAAGCATCTACACAGAAAAAAACTTGCAATTAAGAAGTAACTGATATTTAACTTATTTTTCAAAAGGAATTTATTTACTTTCTTCAAAATAGCTCTGTAAGCTCAGACATTTCTGGCTGTACAGAAAGGAGGAGCAGAGTGCTACCAGTTACTGCACATTCAGCTTCCAGCACTGCCAAACATCAATATACAGCAGGCAATCAGATAACATACATTTATAAAACTAGAAACTATAAAACCTTTCTAAGGTATAAGTAAATGGAAATTAAAATATATGTATGTATTTTCTTCTTGGTGAATCTTTTTTTGAGTTGTGCTGGTTTTT
>WEIT01014800.1:4149-22103 GCA_013389985.1 Dryoscopus gambensis | reverse complement strand
TGGCCTTAGATAGTGCAAATGCTGTTTGCATTCAATTTAAAACTCATCCTTTCCTGATTACTGACAGCTTTGGTGCTATATATTGCATAATCTAAGGCTGGCTGGAATTTCAGATCATAAAAAGCAGTATTTTTTTTGAATCACAAAAGGATGCGGCCTAGGAATTTTTGTTTTGTTTCAGGTTTTTTTGGGGGGGCAGGGAGAGATTTAATGACAGCTTTGTCCCAAGCCAAGAAATTTCAGAATCAGTAAGTCGTCCCACTTTCTGTTTTCTTAACAGAGCTTACACGCTGGCTTTATTATTTCTTCCAGAGTCCTCAAGCTGTTTAGCATTGTGCTGTCCTGTAGCTCAGAGGGGATAGTGATACTGTGTTGCTGTCAAAATAATGGTGACACTACAGGTGAGTAAATACATGGTGGATGTCACAGATATTTTCTCTCCTAGCAAAGCACTGGAGCTAGAAGAAAGAGAATAATGTGTGTACAACCCTTAGGGAATCTCTCTGGTCACTCCTCTCCTCGCTCTATTTTTTCATTATCATTGACATTTCTGAAAATGGAGCTTTGTTAAAGACTTTTGGCTTTTATCAGTGGGCTGGCAAAATATGGTTTCCCTGAGGGATAATGCATAAGAGAAAAGGAATTATGTGAGACACTGTAATAATGCTGTTGTGATGGTATCTTGCAAGATGAGGGAGACTGAGGAGTAATGTACTACAGAGGCTTATTAAGAGCTGGAGTCTAATACCTTTACCCACTTTGGCTTCAGAGCAACTTGTCCATGAAGTTAAATGCTATCCTACGAGTAGTTCAATTACCACTTAAGAAAGGAAAGATGGATTTGTAGTTAGTATGTTCAAGGAACTTGGACTCCATTCTTACCTTAGCCACATTTTTCCTGTGAAACCTTGGAAAACTGATTTGACCAGCCCCACAGGTGGAAAAGTTATTGTTACGTTAATGTTACGGTGTCTCAAATTTTTGTCTTGTTTATGTTAAAAACTTGGCACAGGTGAATTCCTGTTAGATATGATCTGTGTTTATGCTTTTTTCAATAAAATCCCAAGCTCTTCCCCTGCTCTAGCTCTTGGACTGCCCCCTTTTACAGGTCCTTAAATATGCCCCAGATTCAACCACATCTTAAAGTGACCTGCTTGTTGCAACCTGTCATGTTACCAGCAGACACCAGTCTGTTCTTTTCACGCTCTGGAGCGTAGAAAGTCACCCATTTGTATGCAAAAGGCAGTGTTTTGGAGGCCAGTCTGCAGCTCCTTAGCTTCAGTTTCTCCATGGGCAAGATACAGTCTGATTTATAAATGCTGGCAGAGGTTGATGCCTGGTAGGACCTCGGTAATCCAGCACTGGTTGGATAAAACTTGTTATTAATTCACAGGTCCTGTAATACTTCTCTGTAGAAGCATAAATGGCTTCAAATAGTACCTCCCCAGGTTAATGACTTTGCTGCAAATCAGTGCAGCAGCCACCCACTGCAGGAGTAGCTCTGTGAAATAAATATGATGACAGTCAAACCTAATGTATGCTGAAAAGATGACCTATGCATAAGTCTTTAATTCTCTTTTTTTCAGTTTGTGGTATTTATTTGTTGCCAGTGATGCTAAGGGTGCAGTGAAACAGAATGAAATCAGCTTCTAATATACCTTCAGATTCCCAATAGGGTAAGTTTTGAATCATAAAACAAAGAAAAGAAAAAGAAAAATATATAAAATGGTATACTTTGTTTCCCCCCCTGTGGATGGGGTTTACAGTAAGAAAGCAAATGTTAGCTTGTTATAAGAAGTAGCCAGCCATCCACTGGATATCACTTTTCAACCGAAGGGGAAATAGCATTCTTTTTCATTAAAACTTCTTCTTTTATTTGTGTTAAATATATGCACTCACTCAGTAGATTCTCTGCAGCAGATCATAAATTAAATATGAAATAATATTTAGAAATCCATACATAATGCAGAAAGAAGAGAAAAACTTTGTGCAATTACTGCTGAGCTTTTGTATTGACTGTAATATCTACTCTAACAAAACTAAACATCCTCACCATGTTTTTTCTTCAAAAGTAAATAGGATGCAATTTAGGGAGTTTGGTCATGGTTGTTTGTGGGGTTTTTTCCCCTCACTTTTCCATTCCTCAGTCCAGGAAGTTGCTTTGTTTTTCTAAAATGCAGTTTATTATTGCACCTTTACCATTAAGGTAATTTAAAGCTTAAAGTTTTAAATTAAAAGCTTAAAGCAGGAAGCCTTATCCAATTCTTTGGACATGGCACCACAGGTTCAGGTGACATTTTTGTCTGTTTTGTAAAACTTTCTACTGGCTCCTCTCTGGTTTTAGTGTATGACCTCAATCATATTGGAGGTGACAGCCTTCTGGAGATCCTATTCACCACATGGCAACAAAAAATGGTGGTAAGTCCTAATCCTCAAATGCTATAAATCCATAGAAAGGTGCTGATTTTAAATGACTCTGCAAAAGAGTCTGCTTGTTTTAGCTCAGGAAATACGAAGGCTCTGTATAATCCAAGATCAGGATGTGTTTGGCCACAATGTTAGAGCTGCTTTAAAGCATTTTTTTGGCAAAGCAGAGAGTTCTGAGCCATGTAGATTTCTCTTCTCTTTTTTTGCTGCAGACTTCTGGCTTCACCAAAACGTATGGTTGCAGAAGCTGGCAAATCCCAACTTTCATTTCATGAGCATCCAGGGTGAAGGTCATTCATGGAAAAAAGTATCATGAATAAAGGGGGTGTAAGCAAAAAGAAAAGGTCTTAACTAACCCACCAGCTGGTCTCAACCCTTGCAAATACTGAATATAAGTGGTTTGCACATGCATCTTCCAAAATTGGGAAGGAGTGACAGAATTTTCTCAGTATCTTAGTGGTAGGCATTGAAGTCTGTTTCTCTTCTGGGGAGAAACCTTTTTGTTTTCACAGCTCATTGTGCAGTAACTAATGAAGTAGAAACGGTCACTGTTGAGCAATATTTTCTTAAAGTAATTCTTCCCTTCCCTGGGCCACGCCAAGTTATTTTCAGTATCAGTAAAACTATCCACGAGTGATTTTATAGACTTAGAAGATCTGATGTTATTTATGAAAAATCTGCTACTGTCTTTTCTTAAATTTTTCTTTTAGTTGGTTCCCATTTGTCATGAACTAGTTCAAACTGAAGATTTTAATGATGGTAATGGGGTTGGGGCGGGGAAAAGTATTTAAAATAATTTTTGTTTCGGAATATTTTTCTTGTCTTAAGTAGATGTTGAAAGTTATCTAACTTTACATGGTAAAATACCTTTGTGTTAAATATTATGTGATTATGTTACCTTATTAATTTCTTCTGCATCTGTTTCAAAGGAGAGCAATTGCGGAAAGGGCCTCAAGCCATCACCTCATAGATCCAACATAAATTATTTATTTATAAGGTCAGATACCCTGCCTCACCATCTGGCATTTAAACAGTAAGTGTGGTCAAAACTGAGCTGTGTTCAAAGGAATTTTATACAGTGGGATGACTAAAAGACAGGGACAATCTGCAGTACAAGGGCTGAGCATAGACCAGAGGGAACTTTCCATGTTGAGGGCTTGATGAATGGAAGGCGAAGTAGGTGGGAAGCCATTTATGGTCCTGGTCACACAGGGTTTTGTTTGTTATTTTTACCATTTTCCTCTGTAGAGTTTATTGAAGAAAGCTGAGCAAAAAATGCCACATCTAAAGGGTCCTAGGAAGTTTGGTTACAGACCCCAGAACATGCAAGAGAGGGAACCCTTTGTTTATTAGCATTTTTTCTTGACCTGTCTCAGACTGCACAGCTGCAGGAAGAGCTGTAGTGCAGGTCTCCAAGTGATTTAATATCAGTTCCATTTCCACAGGGCCAACATCCCAGCATGTATGCTCCGTGGATTCCCCTAAAAATTAACAATTCTATTCATTCCCTTCTCCGTTCCTGATTTTTTTTGTTCCACCTGCAGGAAAATATCTTTTTTCCTTCCCTTTCTTTATGGACAACCCATACTGTAATAGGCACAAGTGTCTCTCTCCATTAAGATCATAAAAAAATAAAATGGACCAGATCAAGTATAAACAAAATATAAAGTGAAAGAAATAAGTAACATCCAAGCAGGGTGTGTGCTACTGTGGGTTAAACAAAGACAAGGTCTGAATGGAAAAAGATTAATTTCATTGGAATGTAAGAAGATATCAGAGAAATTCATTCAAGTGCCAAGAAGAGGAATAAATATTTTGAATGACTAGAAGTCTGAATATACCAAAGATAGAGTTATATTAGGTTGCTTATCCTTCATTGTTTGTTCCTTCTCCAGAGCAGGATTTTTTTGTGAAAATACAGCCTTTCAACCGTAATTCACACTGAAGAAGAACAGTATGAGGTTGCAGGAAAAAAATTACCACAAAATGAATTGAAAATGAATGTTAAGTTCCTTTTAGTCAGATGTTGATCTGTCATCGATTCTGACAGCCATAAGGTTTGGCCTTATATTAGGAGTTTTTAGCAGAAGTTAACACACTGACAAGTCTCAGTTGAATAGTACACTTTGTAANCATCTCTCTCACCCGGCTCTGTGATTCTCCCCTGCGTTTCCTCTGCTGCCTGCTGAGCGGCGAGGGCGCTATTTGGAGACACTGCCGCGCTGCCCCTGCCTTGTGAGCTCGGCCAGGGAAAAACCCGGAAAGCGAATAAAGGTCTGAATGGAAAAAAAATAATTTCTTTGGAATGTAAGAAGATATCAAAGAAATTCATTCAAGTGCCAAGCAGAGGAATAAACATTTTGAAAGACTAGAAGTCTGAATGTACCAAAGCTAGAGTTATATTAGGCTGCTTATCCTTGTTTGTTCCTTCTCCAGAGCAGGATTTTTTTGCGAAAATATAGCCTTTCAACTGTAATTCACACTGAAGAAGAACAGTATGAGGTTGCAGGAAAAAAATTACCACAAAATGAATTGAAAATGAATGTTAAGTTCCTTTTAGTCAGATGTTGATCTATCATCGATTCTGACAGCCATAAGGTTTGGCCTTATATTAGGAGTTTTTAGCAGAAGTTAACACACTGACAAGTCTTAGTTGAATAGTACACTTTGTAAATGCTAAATAATACTAAGAGATTAGTTGCTGGAATAAATCTATTTACATTTAGAACAATATTTGCATAGCTACTTGTGTTTTTCACTCCACTATTGCAGTGCTTCGATTGTGGCTGTTGTCAGGTGTTAGCAAACTCTGACTGTGAAAATAGGGAAGAAGAGAAACAGACCAGTCACATTATTGTGTCTTATCCATGAGGTTTAGCAAGACTATAGCATGAATCACATATATAGACAGCGTAGACTTTATTATTTACAAAGCTATTCCAAATTACTGTTGGTAGCTACAAGCTAGAGATCTACTAGAGATCAACCACCTTCTCTCTGCCTTAAATTTTCTTATTGTAACTTCTGTTGTTCACTCAAAGTTTGCTGTGTTGAAATGAGTATTTAAAACTTCAGACACAGAAATGTTTATGTAAAGACTAAGATACACCTGTATCTCAGCAAAGTTCAGAGACTCCAGCAACAGAATAAAAGACTATCATCATAAACGAGTGACAAGAATTAATGTACTGTGCTCCTTTTTCTAGGCTTGGACCTAGAGATGGGTGAGCAGATTGAAAAAACAGTAACAGTGGCAGTTTTCATAGGAACGTCGTACTGGGCAACTCTAGAAATCAGACCTTGAGTCTAGACCTGAAAAAAAAAAAAATCATTATGTCTGCATGTGGCAAATCTTTTATTTGTAAAAGTTTGTTTCTGGTAGTGCTGTTGAAGAGATTTCTGTCCATGTAAAAATAATAGAAAGGTTTAAGTTTGCCTTTTTAATAGCACATCATAACAAACCATCTGCAGTGCCTATTAAAGGGTAAATCAGTCTTGTGAATCTCAGGAGTGAAACTGTGTTTATAAGCATCATCGATTGGCATTTTATCTATCAGATAGTTCTATCTGCATAGGTCTGGAGCACTTCTGTAAGAATTGTTACCAGAACAAATTTGGGAATTTCAGTGGTTATGTCTGTTTGGAATTGTTTCCATATGCACGGATACAGACTATGGGAGGTGCTGTCAGGGAGCTGGGGTACCTATGTTTGAGCAGTGAGTGCTGGATGCCCACCACTCATTCTGCAAGGGAGACCTTCCCTCAAGAAAGAATCCAGTCAAGGAAGTCTCTGAACTCTGGTCTTGATGCTAAAGGCTCTGGTGAAGTGACCTCATTCAATAGTTCCAGCCACGGAGACAGCTTCCTTCTTTGGGGTCTGGCTATTCTTAGCTCAGTTGCCAATGACAGCATTGCAGGGGCAGTAGATGGTTGTCCTGGAGCTGATGTCCAGTGAGTATTCCTCTGCTCCAGGAACTAGCCAATCACCATCACTACTGTGTTCCCCGTCTCTCTTCCTGAGCATTTGTGACAGAATTTCTGAAACTCTCTCCCCCCTGGCCGCCCCCAACTCATCAGGCCAGCCCAGTCTTGGGGGGCTTCAGAGGGGAGCTGTTTCAGAAACCAGGTGAGAGATCNGAATTTCCTCTCGTCTCCTTCCCGAGTGATGTGTCCTGACCTCCATCCATAGTGCCCCTGGGTGCTCCTGAGGAAATACCACCTGATCTGGCACCAAAATCAACGTAGCTCCCCAGTTCGGGACTCACTGGCCTCGGTATTTCCTAGCCTGTGAGGTGGGCCAGAAATGATTATCCGACCCTCAGGCTGAGAAGCACAACAAGTGCTCTGTCCAAAAAAGGTAAATTCTTTGTTCTTCAAAACAGAGGGGCCCCCTCTGAGCTGCTGAGGGACAAGTCACTGCTCCATGCTCACACCTGAACTGTGCCCAGGACAGTGCTGGCTGGTCTGGGCCAGAAGGTACCGATAACTGAGCGTCTTTACAAGCTGCTGAAGCTGTGAATGGGTAATTTTCTACTTCACACGGCCTCTTACCTTCCTGCTGTGTCTGGTGCAGGATGAGCACAGTGCAGTGGAGCTGTGCCTCACCTCACACACAGCCCTCCTTTCCAAGCCCTCAGTACCGGGCTGGCTGCTGAAGCAGGCTCTAGCTCTTCTGGCTTTATGCTAACAGGCAGCATTGTTTCCCCTGTTGGGTAATTAAATAACGCCTGGGGCTGGAGAATAACACAGGATCTGGGCTTTTGCATACCCTCAATTCTTCACAGCAAGTGTTTGTGAAATAATGGAAAGTATTATGGAGCAATTTGATTTCATGAATTGTTCATACTGATGGCAAAGCGTTCCCTAATTATATAATAAACATCTGTTCTGCTTGATTAAGTACCCTCAGAACAGAACCATTTCAGAGTCTTCTTTCACTTGCTTAACCAATACAAACAACTTAATTTTACTTTTTAAAGTGGTCCCTGCAATGTGTGCTGACCTTCATTTGACAAAACTAAAATGACAGCAAGGAAAACAAATTACTGGATGTAAAGGTGGTTTTTAAACCCTTTAAACTGTCCATTGAGCTGAAGCGCAAATTCTGAGTACAACTTAGTCTGCCATGTAGTCTTATGGAAAAATCTTATACTCTTGGAAAACTTTGGTTTGGTTTGTATGTTTCCATGAGATCAGTAACCATAGCTAAAATGGTAGGAATTCTCTAGCTCTAAATGCCCCAACAGGATAAAGGGTCAATTCTTGGAGTTTTGAGCTTTCTTCTTTCAAAGACTGGAGCCATGAGAGGATGGAAAAAAACACCCAGAGGAGCAGTTTGCAACATTGAAATGCATCACACACTGTTGGATCAATGGACTGCAAGGGGAAGAATCTTTTATATGGAAGCCTGCAACAGCCCAGCTAGGACAAGTCACTGATGCAGCAGGGCTGGAGTATTTACTTTTTTGTGTGCTTCACCAGTAAAGTGCTAAGTGTCCTGAAAGCAAAGGACAATCAATAACTCATCAGACATAACGTAAAATGAAACTAATGTTCAATTAATTAGGTACCATAACCATTCCATGAAAGATATCAATTGGAAATAAAAGCAGTTTAAGTAATTAAGCAACCTTTTAAAGGCACCCGAGGATGGGAACTGTTCTGTTTTCACAAGTGGCATATTCTAGCAGGAATCTCTTGTCAATAGCTGCCAGAGATGCACGGCTTCAGATGCTAAACTGGGTTATTTCCACAAATAGTACCTCTAGCATATTGAGTTCACTGAGATAGCACAGTGAAAAGTTTGTCATCTTCATTTAAGTACATTTCTGCCATTCCTGAAGGTGCTTTTACACATGTCTACATGTATGAGAAACACAAGGGAGATAGAAGTTATAGTGAGATCTATTCCATAAAACAAAAAATTCTTGGTTTATGCCTTAGGTTCAATTTGTTATCTGCTTCACCTGTGCAATACCTAAGAGAATCAATTAAAGTTTTTGTGGCACAGCTGAAGGATGTATTCATCCTATTTATTATTATTATTTTATTTTTTATGTTGCAGCTGACTGATTTTAGTTTAGAAGTTCAACTAATTTCTGTTGATTTTCTTTCCCCTTTTTCTTTTAAGGAAAAATCTCCCAGAATCTCTATAGAACAGAAGCTAGAACTTGACCACATTCCTTATTCTGTCTCTTGGAGAATTTGTGACAAAATTTTGTTTTCATTTACTTACAACATAAGTGTGTGTTAACATGAAATTCTTTATTACTTCTGTGTATTAAGAAAAAAATCGTTATCAAAAGAATAGGATCTGTGGATGAAATGTACAACTTAATGCAAGGTTATTACAGGTACTTGAAAATATTCTGTCCAAATGTGCTGCAGAAAAATGAATATTTTCAGTCAGGGTATTTTTTACTTTATTTTTGTTTTTTAACATTAACTCTCCATTGATGTCTTTTTTGATCGAAAAAGGACTATGATAAATCTGAATAATTTTCTTTTTCATAAAAATGCTGTCATTTGGTTGAGCTGCCATACAGACACAGGACAGTTGTGACATAGTTATCTTTACTCCCTTATGCCTTATGACACAAATTACTTACTGAACTTTGAGTATGACGTAAAAAAATTCCTTCCTGCCTTAGGAATATCAGCTACTGTTCTCTGATATATGGATGGTGATTTCGCTGGACTAGTGTACTGAGCAGATTCTGTAAATTCCAAATCCCCTGAGATCAGAGACTTTGTTGTTTAAAATGGAAAATCATGTGATGAAAGACAGCTCCTTTGGGAGCGTTGCAAACAGCAGGAATTTGACTGCATCTGCTTAGGCCAGCCAAGTCCACCATGAAAGGAAGGTTGCTATGCATTAAAAATGGAAATTACAAGATAATAGTAAAGTTCACAGTTTGCTAGAGCTATACTAACGTTATGTTTCTGTGTACAGGAATTGTGGTAAATATCCTGTTTACCAAGCAGGCCTTCTTTAAGTATGGAAAAGTCCAAAATGGGAAACACTCCATTCCTATTGGAGAGCATTATTTGAATACTGAAAATGTGGCTGAACCATTTCAATGGGCAGTGTCTTCCTTACAGAAAGGAAGAATGACAATTAAAGTCCAGTTTAGCATTTCAGGAGCTCATCAAATATTTGTGCTGGAAAGAGGGAGAACTGCATCTCCAGTGTGTAGTTATCAGAGAGGGAATGAAAGGGAAGTAAAAATAATTTTGGGGTTTTCTCCTTCTGAATGAACACCTATCTTGTCCAAGTGGAAGCACACCCAGGGCCTATTGGGATTGTCCTGCATTTTGGAATAGCCAGCTGCGTGGAGAACATTGCTGGGAGGTGAAAGATAGGAGTCAGAATCCTGGGAGCAATCAGGGCATCGGACTGTGATCTTCAGCTTGTGAGGTGAATATGTCACTGGAGAAGATGTCCAGACAAATTTTGGTCTCCCTTTCTGAGATGTCTGTTTTTCCTGATAGACCGCATAAGAATCCTGTATCCTATAATATTACAACGCTTGGGTAGCTTCCTAAAAGATCTCCTGTTTCTCAGCCAGAAGGTACATTTTTTGTGTTTTATGCAGTAAGGAAGATTGAATAACTGCAATGAACTTCAAAGGTACTGAAAATCTTGTATTGAAGAGGGTGGAGTGTTTTTCAGAGGAGACTATCAAAATAAAAACTTCCTTAGATGTATTTATTACTGCAGAGAAAATGAGATGTCAAATAGCCAGGGAGTTCTGATAGCTGTGTTTTATTTTTGGGAAGCATTAGAACTGTTATTGCTACCTTTTTTTCCCTTTTTCCCCAAGGCTTAAAGAAAATTTGTTGCCCAGTGTACCATCCCTTCCTAAACTATCTTTTCTGAAGCACTACATATCCCAGAATGTAGATTTGGATTATATTTTTGTAAAAGGGGCAAGGTGTGCTGCGTGGGCATATGGCTACTGTTCCATATATAGAATATTACCCTCAGCAGTGTTAGCATTCCAGCTGCAGAGATCACTCATGCATATGCATAGTCCTCCAGGAACAGAAAAGGTGGGATTATTGTGTGTGTCTGAAAGTCTTAATTAACAGACTTCAGCAGGGCGAATGGTAGGTAAAACTTAGTACAAGCATCACTGTAGTAGTGTGTCTGTGAAAAGGCAGGTTATGCAGGAGGTGGACTGAATAATTACTGTGGTCTAAAAACTTATGAAAACTTATGTTATCTGGTATTTATTGGGTAGAGATATATGACATGTATTTTTTTTTTTTTTGAGCAAGATGAATACCAGGCTGCGCTGGACTTCAACTTGCCTGGAAGCAGAATTTGGACTTTCTTTTCTTCTTCTGATCCACTTGAATGAATGGAATCAACAGCAGAGAATATGAGCTTTTTTAACAGATGAAGTGCAGGAAGGCATTTAATTAAATTAAAGCTCGGAAAATGTTAAACCTGTGAAAGGAAATACTTTTTCTAGGCTCCATGTAATTTCTTTTTGTTGCTCCTTGAATGCATTTCAGACATAGGTGTATGACCAAAGTAACCGAGAGACGGATTTGTCATTTGGTTTGCAGTAACCTCAGTAACTGTTCAAGTGCTTGCAAACTCCTTTCTGGAAGATTACCTTGCCAGACTTGTCAAACTCCTACAGATTTGTATCACAGAAACGGAGCTTTGGCGAGTCCATTCCGGCTCTTACTGTGGAGGTCTGTGACGCCACTCTGCTCCATTCCTTGTGGTCACAAGTCATAATGGGCACCCTCCCCTCCTACTGGAAGAAGAGCAGGACTAGCAGAATCCGTGCCACTAGTTATGATTTATTGCCAGACAGGGTAAAGCTGCCAGATGGGCTGTTGGGAAGGCAAACAGAATTCACCTCTAAGCAGCCAAAAAGCCAGTTGTTGTGTCCCAAAGGTTGCTGTCTCACTGCTGTCAAGACCAGTGCTGTAATCTCATCTATTTGACAAGATTTTGGGTAAATCATGTGTCCATGGTTGGGAAGACCAGAGCTGTGTGGACATGCTGGATGTTTCTTTGCCTTTTTCTTCCTATGGAACACTTCAATTTAAGCCCCTAATTCTCCCCTTTGACTTTTTGGTAGCTACTTGTGGTGATTTGAACCTGAGTTGATGGACAGTCGTTTAAACCAATAACGCTTCTCGAAATTTACATATTTTAACTGCGTGGAGACGCAGCAACATCCCTTTTGTGTTTGAGCCTTCTGCGGGGAGAGTGGGGATAATGGGCCCTTCTCTTGGCCTGGCCATGGGCCTCCCCTTCCCCAGCACCAGGGCACAGCCCCGGGTAGCTGCAGGAGAACTCCCTCAGGGCCACGGGCAGCTAAGAAACAACCATTAAGCTGCTGCATAGCCAATATCACCCGGCATGTCTTTTAAGGACTGGAGATCCCTTCCCCCACCACGTGGCCCCCCTGCAGACACGGCAGGAGCTGATAGAGCTTTCTGCGACCAATGCAGCTACAGTCGAGCTGAGGAGGCAGCTGCATAAAGAGAAAGAGGCTTTTTCTCCAACATAAAACCCAAAGAAAATCATGGCGACTTCAAGGTCAGAGGGAAAGAGAAAGTAAGTCACGCAAGATGGAGCTGAAGTTGGCGGTGCGAAAAGAGGGCGGAGTCGCGCCCAGCGTGAAGCTTAAAAATACTTTTTGCAGGCCGTGGTAAAAACTGTAATATCACAAACTGTCCTTTTCTCTTTAATCCACCTAAAGACATTGGGGGATGAGAATTTTGTGTGCAGCCTGTGGGAAAAAGAAACGTGACCATGCCAGGTCACCTCAGAGCTGTAAGAGACTTTTAGAGATTTTGTGAAGAAGAGAGCAGTTGCTTTTAAGTTAGAATTTGCTTATCCTTGAAAAAGAACAGCCCATGTGTGGCCCATGCTGGCAGATGTGGGAAGACTGCAAGATTGATAGGAGATATGTTTTGCACAGCAGCAGAACTTCTGGGCGGATCTGTTGCCCTTTGAGCAGTTTGGAAACCATATGAAGCAAAAGAAAACCTTTTTTCCTTAAATAGTGGAGAGACTTTTAAGAACTATAATACTGACCAAAATCATAGTTTGTTATCCTTTGTGCGAGTTGGGTAAAAAGGGAGGTGCTGGCAGAAAAAGGTGGTTTTGCTTTAATTCCTTGGGGTTTTTTTTTACTTTTAATTCTGTTAGGAATAAACTTCTTTATATTCTTTAAAGTTTGGAGCCTGCTTTGCATTCCTCCTAATTGTTATCTCACAGAAGATAAAAAATGCAAACAAAACCACTACACTTAATTTGTGTTTTGCCTACTTACAAACAGAACCCACTACACTACTGATTTTTCTTTCTCTCTACCTCTCTCCTTTACCCAGCAATCAAAAGTGTGGTTTTGTAAGGGAGGTCCTGCAAAGAACCTTGCCAAACATCTGCTTCTGAAGGCAGGAAAACTTCCCCAGTACACTTCTTACTTATGGATCACGTGTATCATTTGACCCGTATGTCAGTGCTATATACAGAAAATCAGGGACATAGGAATTTGACAGTTGACAAGGTAAGAATAGTGCGTGTGGACAGCCTACGCCCAAAGATCACCGATGGGTATACATTTATTGATTCAGAGTGCTCCAAGGTGTATGAGTGTTCTGCTATATGCCAGAAGATTTTCCCACCAACTGAAGGTTTTCCCCTTTAAACTTGGACTTGAAGTTTTTCCTGCCTGCAATCCATCTGTAACTCCCTTTGGACAGTGCAGATTTACATGGAACTATCCTGAAAGGCACTGGTGGGGGCAATGAAATAAAATATGCTCCTGCATGCACAACTTATGTCTTTCACCAGGTATTTTTGCACCTGACTGTATAATGAAAATCAGCTTTCTAGTGAAGGGCTCTGAAATGTTTCTCAACTTTTGGACATTTTCCCTGTTCTTTCTCTAGTATGTTATTAGAAAACTGTACTTAGCAATGTGCTGTTTGTTGTCTTATTTAAATGAAATTATATTCCTCATATGGTACTATACTGTTGATTACTACGTGTATCTAGGCTTCAGTTTTTGAGTGGCCTGTGGATGCACTCAGGAGTTCTAAGTATCATGTATGTATGAAAGCACTAGGTCAAGACAAATTGTTTTGAAATGCTGTACAAATAATGATCCCGAAAGCTATATTTCACTGAGTTTATCTGTGTATGTGACAACTGTGCTAAAATAATCTGAGAGTGCTCCTCTGAGTGAAGTTACTGCTCTCAACAGTCCTGGCAAACAAAACAATTTCTTTCTTTAGTGGCATATACTCCTGTTTTATTGTGTCTCGTTCCTGGAAGCAGGAATGGGTTTTGAGGGCATGACACCTCAATGAGATCCTGTGGCGCATATGACATGGTGACAAATGGCTACTTTGCAGCATAGAATGTGATAGAGACTGTGGCAGAATTCCATGGACAATATTGCTTAAATAAAAAAAAAAACAAAACAAAACAAACAAAAACCCCTTTTCACTGGAAACAAACAGTAGTACAGTCTTCAGAGAAAAACCTAGAAAGCTTCAGGGCGGCTCTCCATGCTTGAAAATCATACAAAACCCTTTTCACAGCACCTTACTCCTTCCGACCCCGAGAGATAATCTCTCTGCAGAAAACATGCTTCTCTCTGCTGGTGCTCTTTGTTTTAGGTTGCACATTCTAAATGTAATGAAGAGAAGCATTACTGATGAAGTTAGGAAACAAGAGTCTATGCTGACATTTGTGGAGCATCATTGCCAATAGGCATATGTGAAGATTTACTGTTTATAGCAGTGGTAAGCTATGATGCTGTGCCTCTGACTCATGGGAGCTATATATTTTGTTCTTTAATGCTCATTAGTGTTGTAGGAGGCTCAGATTTTAAAAGGGTTTGCCTAGGTAGGTTGTCAGTTGGTGATGAACATAATTGGTGCAGTGAATCTTTCTGACAGCTCACAATCATAATTATTTTCAGAATATCAACAGAAGAGCTGTAATGCATGGTTTATAGCTTTTAGCTGGTGGTTTGTGCAGTGGTGGGCTTTGTTTTGGAGATATATCTACCACACCAAAGCAATTTTCCATTCTTTCACCTTCTGTGGCTCTTTCCCTTGAAAATCTGTTCATATTACACGCTGCCAAAGCTATGGGATCCACTAAGAATGCATGGATGTAGCTGAAATCCGCAATTTGGTGGCAACAATTTTAATTATAAATTTCATAGCTGTAGCATCTCTCTTTAGAAACCAAAAGTTTAATTACAGGAAAGCAGTGCTAATTAGGGAGGGAAATACTATGGCATTACAGTAAATAAATGTAACAGGGAAAAGTTATTCAGTGTGCTGGCTACTGCCAAGTACTCATGAAGGCTTCCATTTTCCCTTGGTGGTCTGTGATGGGATCTGGGATCCTGCTCTCAGAGCCACTGCTCTGCATTGGCTTGCGCCCAGAAGCCAGAGCCCTACTTTGCACTCATGGCACTTGCCCCTGGTCCTTTTTACCTGGTGAATGAGGCCATTGTGTGATGCCACCTGTGAACCCCACAAAGACAGTGCATGAAGATCACTTTCAATATTTAGAGATTAGCAGACTTAGAGACCAATCTCACAGCTCCTGGAACTTGTGCTGCACTTGGATGTGGGCAACCAGGTCCTGAGTCAGGTGTCAGACAAGATTAGAAGTGCCAGCAATGCAGAGGGCCAGAGACACTCCTCAGACACCCTCTTCTTGCTGAAGAGGAGGTGATCAAGACATTTTTTCTCCAGCCAGCAGCACAGCTGCCTCAGATTCTCATCCAGCATCAGCAGGAAATTCCTCCTCTGCCATCTTGATGGGGTTTGGTCACCAGGAGATGCATCGTAGCTGTCTTCAAGACATGGGTGAAGTTTGTGCCCAGCAGTCCATGAGCGCAGAGCTGCAGATGTTTGAGGTGGAAGCTGTTCTGCCCAGAATATCTGGCCACGTGCCTGAATAACTGTACCCCTGCCTCAGCACAGCTCTCTGGGCACATGGTGCTGCTGGTAATGCCATCCTCTACCTTCTTCATGGCCAGGAAGTCATCTGGGTCATCCAGCCACAACTCAAACCTCATCTCAAGGTGAGGGTTGCCTTGGAGGCAACTGTGGAGAACCTCATGCTGGAGCAAGTGGATGGACAATACGCTGTCATTGATCCCCGTGTTTGCACCCTTGCTGGCACTTAGGAAAGTCAAAGCCAACCCAAATTGAGTCTGACAAGGGATGTCAAATGCAACATGAAGGGCTTCTGTAAGTTCACAGGTGACAAAAGGAACAGTGTGCCCCCACTGGTGAATGAGGCAAGGGACTTGGAAGAGGTTGGAGAACTGAAAGCCTTCATTGCCTTAGTCTTTATCAACATGACTCATAAAGCACAAAAAAGGCAGCTATAAAGAAGAAACTTTGTTACTTTGTATTCAGAAGGGTTTTTTTCCTCCAATTTTATTGCTGAAGCCTCTAAATATCTTTAGATTGTGCCTTCTGTCCCCAAGATATACTTGAAAATGGCATTTTTGTTTAGAACTGGATGAAACTGATGTACTTTTAATTAAAAGCAAAAGAGGCAATATAGAGAACATAAGACTATGAAAAAGCTGGACACAAAATACCGAAAATTTGCAAACTCATCACAATAATTTAATCAATTCTTATCTGTTGGATTTTGCATTCATTCACAGGCTTAGCACATGACTTTTAAGACTCAATATAGAATGGTATTGCAGTGATAACTGCATGCTGCTGACTTGAGAGGTATTTTAGTGGGGATAGCAGATACCTGAGAGCACATTCTGAGGTGATATAATTTCTTGTGACTCTAATGCATTCTAACTCTGCTGATTTACATCTGCTGAGAATCTCATCTATGGGAATTCCTTGATGCTCAGTGGTATTATTCTGACACCTGCCAAAGTGTCGATGGAGAATGGACCATAAAAATATCACTCCTTGATAGAAATGAATGTAACTTTAAGATCAGTCATTTGTGCTAGCCAGATTTTGTTCTCATCTTAATAGGACTTTTAAATATCTGTTTCATTGCCACGATAAATGGCCAAGCTTTAACTACTGCAAATGAATGCAGAACTATAAAACTTCAGTATAATCATATAATTTATTTCTTAATTTTCCGTTAGTATTGAACCAATCTTCTATTGAAGAACATTGTGGTGTCAATTGGGTGCCATATATTTGACATGTAGAAGTGAAATCTGTATTCCTGAGAATGCAGGCTTACAATGATTTTATCATAATTTAAAAAATACCTCACAAAGAGAAGTAATTCATTATTATCTTTACTTTATAGCTCAAGAATAGGGTGTTTAGAAAGGCAAAGTGACTTTTTCAAGAAATTCAGTGATGGGAAATAAAATATCCTTAACATGACAATGGTATTTTATTATAAATGTCATTTTATAATAAATGTCATTTTATAAAACGACAAAATTCCATTACCTTCAGGGAGGCCAAAATTTCCTTTGGAGTCTCAGATATAACCCATATGTCTAGTTCATAACCTTATTTGCAAGGAAAGGTATTCTCAATCTTTTGCCTAGCATGGAGCACACCTTTTAATAATAACCTCATGAATTCCCTGGCACTGCAACCAATAATTTCATTAAAAAACAGGGTTTGAATTTGAGTCTATCTTTTTAGCTGTAAGAGTAGAAGACTTAGAGACCTCATAACCTCAGGGCTCCATAATCAACCACTGGTTCATGTACAGCTGTCTGATAGAGACCATGCTGAAATTTACCACTTGCAGCAGCATAATAAGCTGTGGTTTAGGTACCCTTGAGGATTCCTAAGTAGTTCTTGACCTTTTTTCACTTTTTTTTTTCCTGGTGAAGTGGTTGTTGACTCTGCCACTGGGATCATTTCCGTGTACAGTCTACCCTGTAAGCATCTACAGTCACATAAGAAGGAAGAATTTTTTCACTGAAAGGGTTGCCAATGAAATGGGCTGCCCGGGGGGGTGGTGGAGTCACAATCCCTGGAAGTGTTCAAGAAATGAGTGGATGTGGCACTCAGTGCAGTGGTGTAGTTGACAAAGTGGTGATTGGTCAGAGGTTGGACTCGATGATCTTGGAGGTTTTCTCCAACTTTAATGATTCTGTGATTCTGTGATAAGGATGTGTAAACTTGTAGAGCTGTAGACAGCCATAAACGCTGGCAAATATACAAGGTGAGACCTGGAAATTGTGGGCAAGTACAGTCAGCATGATTGGCAGTGAGTGCTGTGTTCTATGGCCAACGCCTGCAATACCTTCAGAGAATGAGGAAGGATTTAATGAAAAACAATGGGAAAACCTTGAAGGCAAATATTTCTCCAAGGCACTCCAAACAGCTCAAGAGGGAACACGAAGTAGTGAAACTGTTTTTCAATCCAGGACTTGTATAAGAGCCTTAGCCTACTTACTGCACATTGATCATCTCTTACAATATGCTTTTACTAATCTGAGAAACATCTGACTCCTTGAACGACTCCAATGACTTCCATGAGAGTGTCTGTTCAGTAAGAATTT
>WEIT01014799.1:23102-59364 GCA_013389985.1 Dryoscopus gambensis | reverse complement strand
GGGGGGGGCGGGGTAAACACCAAATCGCATGCCCAGCCTCCCCCCCCACCCCCACCTGTACTGTACCTGTGATGTTTTGTAATGTAAAGGGCAAGGAAAGCTTTTGAAGACTGTTACCTTAACCTTCTGGTATTTGTATTAAGGTTGCTGAAAGTTTGGTTGTTTCGTTCTGGCAAATGAGTATTTTTTGCCAATGCCCTGCAGAAAGAACAAAGTATAAAATCAAATGATCAGCAAACACGAGTTTTTCAGAACAAGGCAGGTGTGGGTGTAAATGCTTCCTCTTCTTCCAGGCTTCCCTGTGGTTTAATCAGTCCTGTTTCCCGCTGCCCCTCTCGTGTGCTGTCTGGTGGGAGGAGGCTCTTGTGCCATGGTGCAGCAGCAGGTCCCAGCCTCACCGAGGCTGCTCGTTGCTCTTGTAGTGAAAATTGAGCTGAGGCCTTTGGCTCTGAATGTGCCCTAGCAAGAAGTTAGCAGTGCTCCATTCTGATGTAAAAAGTACCTTCCTAGAGGCAAATTTACTATGCCTTTTTTGCAGGACTTTGTACTTAGACAAAGAAATGTTTTATGAGGCTTTTTTTAAACCAATTTTTTTGGTTGCTACTTTTGCAGAGATCTTATAGCATAAGCTGAAAGCTGCAGCTTTCTAACAGTGCAAGATGGGCAATTTGTGAAATTAAATAAAATTCCTAACCATTTTTTTCAGCTCTGTGGGAAGGTTTTTGTGAAGAAAGTGTTTGCGTTTAAGAAAAGTGCAGT
Source organism: Dryoscopus gambensis (assembly GCA_013389985.1). Classification (NCBI taxonomy): domain Eukaryota; kingdom Metazoa; phylum Chordata; class Aves; order Passeriformes; family Malaconotidae; genus Dryoscopus; species Dryoscopus gambensis. Next base: position 58,605 of record WEIT01014799.1, on the reverse strand, counting down.
AGTTGTCTGGTTGAGGCTGTTAAACCTGAAACTATCCCCATCATCTCATAGAATCAGCTAAGAATCCTGTTGCATTCAGGATCTTTTTCTCTCTGACTCTCTCTCCTTGTTAGATTGCCTCTGATTAAAACAAAGCCCTGGAGCATTTACTCTGTATTATGAGAGATAGGAAGAGAGTGGAGAAATCCACCTTGAATTAGAGCAGAGAATCCAGAGGGAAGGACTATTGAAATCTCAGCCCCGTGAATTAATAATACTTCACAACAGCTTCAGTGGGACTAAAATTTCACTCCCAATCTGTGTTGATTATGAGCTCCTCAGTTTACTCCTGGGGCTATAAAATGGAAAAGGATCCAGTTGTGATTAAAGAGTAGGTGTGATTTGAATGGAAGGTGATGAGTAAAATCTTTGTGAAGTATTCTACCTTGCTTGTGCTGCAAGCTTTTCCTATTTATAACAGCATAGTAGAGCTATCCAAGCAGAAAATGACACCATAGAGAAAGAGTTTTCTGATTGTCTCTGATTAGGTTCAGAGCTAACCTTGTAAATTTGCCTGCCAGATGGGGCACGGCCAAGTCACCCATAAATCTGATGTTTCACAAAAGATGGAAAGGGTGAGGAAACTCCTGCACTTGTGTATTGCATGATGCTATCTTTTTTTTTTTTTTTTCTCCAAAAGGATTTTTGTGAAGATGAATATACACTCTTGGATGAGAGCTACTGAGCTACTCTTTAGTGTTATATAAATTAGTCATTTTGAAGTGCTTTGTGCTCATGTATTTCTGTGTATTTGTGTGTGGATTTATAAGGCCAACAAGGTCTGAATCTCTGAGGCTGGTCCTGTTTGACGGTAGTGTAGCTTGGATTGATCTGTGGCAATCAAAGCAGGACTGTGTTTAAGCAAATGAGCGTTGCTCTTTCCCCTTTTTTATCATCTTCATATTCTGTTGTCAGCTTAGTTGAGCTTTTTCTTAGCCAAAGATTTTAATTTTTAATGAAGTAATTGTAGATGAAGTCTTACAGTAAAACTATATGTATTTAAATGCAGGTAGGGATTGCTGGGGGGACTGTTATATTTGCATATGCCCTATAAAATGTTTAGGCAACATAAAGAGTTTATGCTAAAAGTAACGGTAAAGTAAATCTAATATTCTTTCCCTTTTCCAGTATAAGCTGAAGGCCTAAAAATACACTTTGGAAGAGCGCTCCAGTGACCTTGTGACATACCAAATTGGTGTCATTTTAAACTGAAGACAGCAGTTGGATACAAACAGTTACAGCAAAGTAAATCAAACATTCTGTTTCAGTTCAGGAGAGTAAACAGGTGTGTTAGATGTGCGTCTTTAGTGTTACAGAAAAGCAACAATGTTTTACTTGCCATGAAATTGGCAGTTTGAAAATGTTTGGTACCATTTTGGTTTATCGAGGGATATACTTTGACGTACTGAAACATGCAGATAATATGTTCTCAAATTGATTTGAGGCAAAGTGTGTTCTTTAGCCTAAGTTTAAATTTTGAGTGGTTAATAAGTGTAAAAGGCCTGTTTCATTACATAGGTGAAGGATTGGTGGGGCTAACACTTATCAAGTATACCTTCTTATGTATTTACTTACGTTAATTACTGCCAAGGCAATGCATAGAAGGAATTATTTATACCATAATATTTTGTAACTATAACTTTTATTTTGTATTTTTGCAGCTTTTGTAAGCTTTCTCCAGAGCTGCTCCAGCTGGGTCTGCTCTGATTTCTGGAGGTGGTTGGGCTCTTGCACTGAAGATGGCCCAGAGGCCGCCCGGCAGGGCCAATCCTCTCGCTGTGCCGCGGGGCATTGGTTGCTGTGGATTGTGGAGCTTTGTGTGTATAGAGTGCAGGTGTGAGGAGTGTGGATGGACCTCCAGAACACTGGAGTTCTGGATGCAGGCTTGCTGCTCAGCCTGTGCTCGTTACTTATTCAAGGAGGAGAGGAGAAAATTCTGTGGAGCAGAGGTGGCAAGTGCAGCTTTGCCAGTAGATACAGGGTATTTTGTTACCGCCTAGCTTATATTTAGACTGTAAGTGCGTGAGAACAAGTACCTGGGCTCTGGTTCTCTCACCCTGCACCAGCACATTTCTCTTCTACAATTCTTCATTTTCACTCAGTGCTTTCAGGACTCACTTTGTAAGGAGGTACATGACTGTAAAAACATCAGAGTAAGGACAAAGATTGTGATAAAGTATTTAATACTTCCTCGAGGAAGCACACCTTTTTGTGCTGCTCTTGCTTGTTTATGTGCTGTCCTTGCTTCCTATCTAGAAAGTACATGGCAGCAATTTTCCTAAACCAACAAAACTCTACTACTTCACGTACTGATTTAATTAGTGGCATTTGATTTTTCCAAAAATTACATCAGTAATCGTTCAGCTCTCCACAGTATTTCTTTTTCTTTCCCAATCTATAGATACATAAATCTTGCAGTTCACAAAATACTTTGTTTTCTTTTCCCTCTGTTCTGAAATGTTATTTTTTTGCAAGTGGAGTTAGCTTTTTTTCTGGGTTCCAGCATCACAGCACTTGACATGAGAGAAATGTGAGGCAGTGGGCCCCTTGCTCAGGTTCCCTAGCCCTCCTTTGCCTTTCCCTTTCCATGGACAACTCACTGGGTAATGAGGAAGTCTCCGGGACCCACAGATGTTGTGTTGTGGTTCATGCAGAGGTGTATGTGCAGACTCTTTTCAGAACTTACAACTACTGTTGCTTGGAAACTGCCCGTTCTAGAAAACCATTTCAGAGCTTGCTCACAGCTTTACATGATTCAGTTCTTGATAGTCAGCTCTGGAGCCCAAGGTGCAGCTGCATTATCTGTTGAGCAATTCCTGAATTTTCTGTACAACAAGCTCCCCCAGGTTTGACTTACTCCAGCAGTCACTTGTGGGTTTTAAAGCTACCACTGTAACTGTGAAAACATCTAGCAGGGCCTTGATATCTGAAGAGGTATGTGGTAGAAAAACCTAAACCTGGTCTGTAGCTGTAAACCTGACTGGTACTCCCTTAAAATATCAAGCTTTTGGTATGTCTGTGCTGTGTTTTTATTTGATTGTCACCTCTGAACTTGCGTTTTTCTTACTAGACCTGAGTTCTGTTTGTGTGTCAACACAAATTAAGCTAATGGGGCATTCCTAATGCTTGACAAAATAAATCTATGCAATTTACTGTTTGTTACTACTTTTAAAGGCTTTGAAAAAACAAACCAAAACCATTTCAATCCTGTACATGCTCAGATCTCAGTGAGAGCCTTTCAAAGCTTCTGTTGGAGACAAATATGCTTGCATGTTAACACTAGCTAATATAAATAGATAAAAACCTGTGAAAATTAGGGCTTCTACTGCTTATCTAACAATGATCACAACCCTTGTCTTAGTCACAAAAGAAATCTCTTAATTCTGAAAATAATTTTTTTATACTTAAATGCAAACTTATTGCCTTCTGGAGAGATACTGCCTGTGGAGATATTGGCAAATCTAGGAACAAGGGTATAAATGCGCTTCGCAAGATACAAAATGGTACCTATATAAATTCCATTGTAACAATCAGGTAGGTGAAGCTAAGTTATTGGTGCATGCCATTTACATTTGTATTACTTCTTTCTGTTATGGATGTTCTTTCAAGCTAGCATGGAAGAAGTTTTTCTAGGAAAAAAAATAAAGTAAGCTTTAGGAATTTTACTTATTGGTGGCTTATTACTTGAGGAAATGTAATGTGGTTTGGTTAATATGTTATAATTTAAATTTGATATATCAAACATGTAATTTTGGCCTAAATGCAGTGAACTGAATTTATTGGAAAGGATGTTAGAGTTGTGGGAAGAAGATAAGAGTATGTACTACTCCTCTTGATAATGCTGCTTTTCATCATGGTGTGGGTCCTGGTATGATTAAAACTGCAGTTTCACAAATATGTACTTTCAGAACTGTTGAGATAAATCTGATGCCCATTGTCTGATGTGTTCCAGGCAGATGAAAATCCCACAGATGATGTTGCCTCACCCATTGTGAATTATTGCTTAAAACAAATACACATCCTGGCATTACAGCAAACTGAGAATAAAAATGCAAATTAGAAGCACTGGTGTACATGAAATTGCAGAACATGTTTATTTTTCTAAAGCTTTGTTATCTGACATAGGCTTCAAAGAAATGAGTATTTTTGTCATCTGTAGTGTATCACTTCCACTAAAATTTCTGCAGTTCCCAAATATTTTGTGTCTAGTCCTTGTATGTAAGGCTCCTTTGTTCCTTCTCCTGTCCAGAGTTTCTTCCCCTGTGGGTGGTGATGATGTGATGTTCTTTTTGCTTTCTGTCATAGAATGGTGTGGGTTGCAAGGGACCTTTGAAAGGTCATCTAGTCCAACCGCCTGCAAGGGGCAGTAACGCAGAACCATAGACTAGTTTGGATTGGAGGGGACCTTTAAACGTCTTCTAGTCCAGCACTCAGTCTTTGATTAGATCAGGTTTTCTCGCTCTCAAACAACAGCACAACTAGTAAAAATAATAGCTGGGAAAGGGCAGTGCTGTTTGCCCGTATCTCTCCTCATGAGCTGTCACCCATCCTCACAGTACTTGCTGAGGAAAAAGCAAATGTTTCTCATTTTATTTCGGTATTTTGTGTTGCCAGCCAGCTATGTGCATGCAAGTACAATTTTCCAGATGCATTTTTTCCTAGTTTTTCTTTTAAAAATTTGCATTACATTAAGTATTTTTTTCACCTAAACAAAATGCAGCTTCATGGAAATTGTGATGTATTAAAAAATAGTAAATTGTTAGGTGCTATTGAAATGAAAGGCATAGAAAAGAACAGAATGAAGTTATTGATGATAAGAGCTGGAAAGGGAAGACATGGTCAGGTGGTAGTATTAACACTGACAATTCATATGATTTTTAGTTTACATAGTGCTATGTCTGTCCCAGCATTCAAATAAAACATAATGTACTCCTCTGAAGTGGTGTATCTCTGGTGTTTAGCAGAAGATAAAAGTGCAAGCTTGTTTTCAATGACATTTCCAGCACAGCAATTTCAAAACCATGAAAAAAAACCTAAAAGCATTTCATTTTAAATGTTTAGGAAATAGATGATTTGTCACAAATGAGGTAACTTTGTCTGCTAAAGGTTCACTCTCCTTACTCTCCCTAGTTCCTAGAAGTCCTAAAATGTAACATTTTGGGCCACCATGATCTTTTCTCCAAGGTAAAATGTGCTTTTCCCCAGTGTGAACTTTGTGCCAAAGTGTAACCAAGGATCCTGCAAGGTTTTTGCCTGATTGTGCTAGAAATATTTCCTAATACTGCTACTACAGAGTTTGAGGACCATTTTTGCCCTACAGATTTTGTTTGCCTGTCTCATACAGATGTACTTTTCTGTGATGTTTAACAGGCTAGACATTTTTCTACTTGTTGCCTTTAGGGGATTTTGGAAATTCCTGGAGTTCAAGACAAGAAGCAACATCTGGAACTTAAACGTTAAATTGACTAGAGTAGACGCCTAGATATTTCAAAAGCTATTATATGTGCTTGTGGGCCTTCTTCCCCCATGTCTCATGTTTCAGAAAACGACTTTGACCTAAAGAAGGACAGCAGTAATCATCCCACACAAGATAAATTGCACACAACTAGTGGGGTTTTTGGGGTAAAGTAAAGGTAATCCATTTACATCTACTTAGTCTGATCATTCCTCTAGGCACATGGCTGGATATATTGTCTCCAATATTCACCTGTCGCTGAGATATATCTATCATGTTAGGCACATTGTCTTGTGTGAATGGTGGGCTTTTCTGATCTCATTTACGTATTGGTAAAACAAACAGCCAATAACTGTTTTGTCAAATACTGACTTGCAAAGCTCAGTTTATTTTCCTATAGGTACTACATGTTCAAAGTCCTTTGTAATGGAATCTGTGAACCATTGTGTAATTTATTGCACCAATTAACACAAGCCAATACCTTTGCAAGTAATTAAATCAGTTTCAAAATGTTGCAAAACTCACCCATCTGTTTGAAGTAACAGCTAAATTGCAGTATAATACAAATTAAAATGTATACTTCCATAACCTTTACTTCTATGACAGCACCTGCACTGTGTGCATGTATGTTCCCCCCATTAAAAAATGTAATTTTAATTACATGCTGTATATATTCCTTATTCTAGCCCATTAGTTTTATCCCGGTGTGTAGAAATGCTGAATCCAAGAAAAAAGGCAGTAAATAATACTGCCTTTTAATGACCAATTAAAGCAGCCTATCATCAACCTTGGCATCAGCTGCTTTACTAATTCGAAGTAGAGCTATGCATAAAATAAAACGGTGCTTGGGAAGTGCAGTGAGCCGCATCCAAACAGGATACCATTCCCCAGAGGCAGCAATTCTTCATTTCATAACCCATCCTGCCAAAGTGATGGTAAACATTATATAAAGCCTCAGTGCACCTTGAGGAGTTTGTCCTGAATGATTTGGACCTTTTTTGGCCTTTGTGCGGGGAAATGGTGTTCTATATAAAACTCATTAACTGCATACTTTTAAAGACTATGGCTATGTGTAGACGGCTGTAGAGGAATGCTCTGGTGCAGGCGCGGGGTTGAAGCTGCAGACTGAGCCCTGGGTGGGAGACAAGAGGCCGTGAGCTGCCAGCTCTGCATGACAAGGGCAGCAGGGCGGTGGTGCCGGCCGGGGAATGGGCACGGGGACACAGCGGGAGCCGGGACTTTCCCGCGCTGGGGCCGTGAGGGGATCAGAGCCCGGGGGTTCCTTTGGTGAGGGACGCTCCTCGGAGGCACCAGCTCGAGCTGTTTGTGTGTTACCCCGGTCCTAGCTCTGAAAGTGTGGCCTTGGGAGTGCGACTGCCCGAGCCTCGGGAATGGGCAGCCTGGGAAGTTTCCTTTGCCACACCTCCCATGCCCATAGCTACTGTAGCCCTCTAGACTTACTGTCTGTTCCAGATGCTAGCAGAAGTTCATTTTCTGCTTTAAATGTGATAGTAGTAAGATAAGCTGTCCTATGTGGTGAAACTAATCCAGTAATGCAGTTTTTGATATCTCAAAAACAGTGACAAAGAAAAGTACTGCTGTGTTCAGCCTTCATGCAAATACTTTTGTAATAGATTCAATACCAGATGTCTGACTATTAGGAAGGTATGAGGAGAGTGGAGGCAACATAGAGAGCAGAAGCAGCTAAAAAGGTTAAAACATTGAAATTGTGGAATAAAGTATACTTGATTAAGTGGGAGTTAAAGTGAAACATGAAAAAATGCTGGTTTGAATTCTGATGAACTATCCAAGGTTATGTGAGGAAAGGTAAAAGGAAAAAAAGCCAAACAACCTTAGATTCGTGATAGTGATCTCTGCAGGCAGAGGCAAGATGAAAGACGATAGATCTTTTTTTTCCCCATATACCTAAAAGAGGCAATATGAAAGAAAAGGTTCTTGAAGGAACTACTTCAAGTGCTACTTGTCCCCTGAAACTTGCTGAATTCAGTTTGCCAGGTATTAGACAGTGTAGGACTGTAAACTCTTCAGGTAAGGGCCCTCTCTTGATAAAAACACTGTGTTCTTATTTTTGTGGCTGGTAGAAATGGTTACTTTTAGATGGGAAAATGCTGAGCTATGTAAAATCACATAAGGAAAATGGAAAGAGTGATGGAAATAACAGGGAAATGTACCAGATTGAAGCAGATTAAAAGTACAGAAGATCAGAGTGAGGCTAAGTGATTTTTGTAAATCAAGGAAGAGGCTTTTAATGATGCTGTAGGGTGTTCTCTGCTTCCCCCCTTGCTTTTACTGCTATACTAGATATCCCATTTATCTTTGAAGAAAGAGATCACATTAGAAAATAGGCCAGAGAAAGGAACTCTTAAAGAAAAAAGGGATGCTTGATTGATGCAGATATAGTAGGTGTTAGCCAGCACACCTCAAGTTTGGGGTATTTGCTTCCCCCAAATAAAAGTCTGCATTACAAAACGACTGCACTTAATTCTGTCCAGCTTGTTATGTAATGCTGCCTTTGCAGAATAAGTGCTCAAGGATAAATCTTGCATGAAAAATAAATGCCTCTTGCTCTTGGCACTTTCAGGTGAGGCACAGGTATAATGTAGAGTCAGCTAATACGCAGACCTGGCAGAAAAATGGATTTTTTTCCTGTGTTAGGCAAGTCATCAGAGGAGATACTTGACACAACTTAATTGCAGGTGCGGTTAATAAATAAGGTACATTCTTTCTCTTTTTTCCTCCCCAGATGACTCCTCTTCTTCCATTTCATAAATTCATATTTTTAACAAGAGAAAAGGAAGCAGATGCTATTCAGTACAATGTTCCATGTCATACAGATCTCCTTTTTTTGGTGTGTTGCTGCTTTAATAGGCCAGTGTCAGCAGTTTTAACAAGGTTTTTTACATACTATTTTCACTTAGGGCAGTGCAAATTTCTCTGGAAATCTATGACAATCAATTAAGTAAGTGAGAAAATAGAATGCTTGTAATTAAGATAATCAAGCTACATGAAATCTACCCTACTAGTGCTAATATCTGTATATCTCCAAGCTGTCTATTAATTAAACACCATGTAAGTTTGCAATTAGATTCAGGCTGCTTTGGTGGAATCAAGAGAGATGAAAATGATTGGAGGGGTTTTAATGTATGTGAAAGTCTTGGTTGGTTTAAAGCATCTTATTGTAGTTTGTAAGGTTGCTGTTGTGAAAAACGAGGTTCACTTTCCTGTGAGGATTTAAAAGTTTTAATAAAAGGACAATAAGAGACATGAATAATAAAGCAAAAGTTACAGCGCTGGGTACTCTTGGCTCCCAGCCAAGAGCACACCTTAGACTTGGGGTAGTTTCCTTTTTATACAATTTTTGCTGTCTATTCTTTATGCATATTCAAACTTTTCCAGGAACAGTTTTGCATGGCCGCTCCTTGGGTCCGCCTTTTTAGAGCATGCGCATTTCTTGGCCTTGTGGTTTTATTTCTTTTGATTTCTGGGCTGGGGTCCCTTAATTCCCCAGACAGTGGGGGTTGATAGCCGCTTCGAGTTTCTTCATACTTCACACATAGTGCTGATAACAGGGTTCAGGCCTCTTCGTCCTTTACGAAGAGAACTGATAGTAGTCTTGGCCTCTTCGTCTTTTATGAAGAGAACGGATAATAGCTCTGGGCCTCTCTTGTTCTTCACACAGGGTGTTGATAAGAGTTTTGTGGGCCCCATCCTCTGTCCTCTTGGAGGTTATCTTACTCGTTCAGGTAGTTGAAACATACTTGCTGAACCCTTTGCTACAGCAAAAGCATTTCTAACACTATATAATATTCATCTTAACACTATATAATGTTCATCATAACACTTTATAATATTCATTATACTTGCGAAAAGCCAACAATACAATATGCATTTATAACACTGTGTTGCTGCAGACACTCCTGGGATGCCTGAGGACTCTGTTGCGGGCTTCAACTACTTCTGGAACAGGTGACCCAAAGGAAATACACTTTGGTCTGCAAAAGCTACCTTTCTTCTCCGGGATGGAGTTTTTTACCCCCTCTATTTCACGAATGAGTTTTGGGTATTGAGCTCTAAAGCCTGTGGAAAAGAGGTTAGATATTTTGTTCTACATAGGAAACTGCAAAGGGAAGAACGGGAAGACAGGAATTTTTCTGACTAGTTCTTACAAGAAAAGGGACTTTTTCCTACTTTTGTGTTATTTTGTTTTGGGCTTTTATTTTGTTATGAGGACTCTAAAGTTGCCCAGACCTTCCTGAGAGACAAAACAGTGTCTTAATATTTTGTGTTGGAGACAAACACTGTATGAGACTTACTGGGTAATCTGGGTGTATTCAGATTGTGAGTCATCATGTATTTTCTGGTGCTTTGCTGTGGGGAGGAAGCAAAAGGCTTCCTGATTGTCAGGGTCAATGTGTGTCTAATAGAGACTGGGGAGGACCCCTTCCCTCTGTATGTGTGACCCTGGTGGTCACACAGCGACCTCAGACAAGTTTATTGTGGTTTTATGAGATGTGGGGTTTGGGGCAGTTCTCCTTTTCTCCTGTGCGTTGCTTTTGGTGCCTGCAAGCCCACATGTTAAGACAGCATGCAAGTAGCAGAAGAGCCATGCTGAGGGTGTGGAACCACCTTAGAACGGCCAAACCTGGGTCTCATTGGCCGGGGATGCCCAAGCAGCTGAATAGGGCAGAGCAGAGGATGAACCCATCTGTTATTTTGCTTGATATTGCCATGGCTGCATTAATATTACATCTTTGACTTCAGATGAAGTAGTATACCTGATCCGTCTGGACATCAGCTTGATGAAGTTGTTGCACAAATAATGAATAAAAGTAGTAGTTTTGTTTCTTTTTTTCAATTTTTTTTTAATCTGCTTTTGGAGCATAATATTCTTCCTCATGACAAATGAGCTGATTCACTGATACTGCGTTTTCAGGTAATACAATTTACATTTCTATAAAGAAGTGAAGAAGAAAACTTACAGGACACCTTCAATTTTTCACTTGATTTTTTTATTATTATTATTTCACATTGATACAAAAAAATAGTATCTTGATTAGCAGCTTTGCTGGCAATCCCACAAAACTGTAAATAATACATTAATCTAAAAGAATGCACTCCTACAGACACTATAGATAAAACAATATATACAATTTAGACAAATAAATACATAAGTACAGCCAGTCATATATAATGGTACACCTAAAGTTCGGTTACTGTTGACAAGCTTTTCTAGTTAATTACACTCTTCATTTACAAATTGCCATTGCCATCTACGTTATAAAGACAAAAAAAATTTCAAAGAATCAAAATTGATACTTAACATTATTATTAGGAAATGTGGAAAATTAACCTTGAGACTTCTGTTTAAATACTTTCATGGTTTTAGCAAAATAAAAAAAAAAGCTTTTGTGAAAAAATTCCTCCTAAAGAGAGGCACTTCCTCCCCAGCTGCTTTGCTTAATGTGCTTTGTTCATATGCATTTTGGAATCAAAATGTGATTACAGTCACACTTTTGAAGTAACTAGAAGCCAGCATGTTTAACGAAGTTGTCATTTGTCCCATGCCCAATGAATCAAAATGACCTTTAAGTAATGTAAATATTTTTTTGAGTAAAGGAAGTCTATTGAAAACATTTGTATTTAACAGTATCCCACATGGCACAAATACTACTGAGTGGAAAGGACAGCTGTCCGTGAGTAGATGTATTGCAAGTAGATGTACTGCTACCTTTCTATATCCAGCTTCCAATAGTGAAATTTCTGAGCAAAGAGAAAACAATATATCTAAGTGTAACGAGCTAGTGAAGTCTGATATCAGAAAATTAATAAAGTAGAAAATTAGGCTTTTGTTGTGTTGTTTTAAATTCACTTGACAGCAAATGAAAAAGTATCTTGTACATTCAAAAGTTAGGGCACACATGCTTAAGGCTCTTGAAACACTGGACAAATATAATGCCTCACTCAGCTCCATGCATAACAGAATGCTACATAGCAAGCAGGCTTACACATATATACAGCTGAATACAGAAGAAAATGCCTTAGAAATATGTACATCAGTTTCAAGATGAACATTTACATTTCTCTTGAAGGTCTATCTATTTATAAATGGCAGGAAATACACTTTTTCAGATACTATTTTCAAGGTGTACCTTGCAATTATTAATTCAGTCTACTTGTACTAGGAGAAATTCAAGGCTACCATGCTACTTGAGCCCTGAGGTATCTGGATTGGGAGCCCTGCTGTCCTCCTGATTACTAACCAAAGGCCACGGAAGCATCAGCAGAAGTAAGGCAACCAAATCCATTTGCTTGTGATTCAGAACCCCCAAATTACTGCACAGTGCAGAGGGATAGCAGAAGTGATTGCAGCCTATAGGTTCAAATTACTACACAGTGTGTTCTGGGTAGGATGGCATCTGTGCTGTCTGATTTACCCAAGGGCTGGGGATGAATTCCACCCTCTTTTCCATTCACAAAAAAGAGTATTGTGGGACTGGTGTAAGGAAATCTGAACTTCACCCAATCAGCATGTTATATTCATTTACACAATTAGTTGTACCTTGAGAGTTCTGAATTTGATAGGACATAGCAGCTTTAACAAGGACTACATCAACTAGGGAAGGATAACTCTTAATTATGCTGCTAGAGATTTACCATTTTTATAAAAATTACTGGGGTTTCGTTTTGGATTATTTTTATTTATGAAGGGTACACAAGCTCCTGTTAACAGTAACTCCCAGGCTGCCTGTTGTGTAGCTTCACCTTTAGATCTGACATAGATTTGCTTGAGATGGCTCCTGCTAGTGACTTAGAGGCCAGGTACATTTTACCTTATTTACAAGTAGTTTCTTTTGAAACGATACTGCTGCATCTGTGAACAAGATTAACAATTTGCCATGAAACTGCAAACCTTTTAGGGTAGCATCTTCATTTCTCTGTTACTGTTGTAAGGTGCTGTGTACTACTATCTGTGACAAAATCAGGTCAAAGTTTCCCTTTAAATTCTTCTTCAGTTAATTTCTTAAAACTTTGTAGACATCCTGAATAACATACAGACTTAACAGTTTTGCATATGTTACACATAATGCCAGCTGCAATGAATGAGACTTTGTGTGTGCTGAGGACAGTGTGAGTAATCTACAGCTAATAATATATTTGGTGAGTTTTGTTTTCTTGTAACTTGTGTGTGAGTTCTTCGTTCCAAGTTACTTGCTGAGCAATACCATGCTTCACCTCTTTGCTATAAGGTCGTACTGAATAGAGATGGCCTGAATTTACTGAAGAGTTTTCATGACATTTCATAAACATTCATATTCAAAATACATATAAGCACATTATGAAACCTGAATAAATCTTGTGTACTTGATTTCTGTTGCATGTCCAGGGGATCTCCTGAGTGGGACCTCAGTGTGTGTTGACTGTGATGAGTAAACTGAGAACTTTAAAAGGTTTTTAAAAAGACTAGATTTTGGGGGTTTTAATAGGTTTTTCTTTAAAAATCCTCTATTTTGCTGTGAAATTTTTACATAACTGTTATGTACTCTGTTCTGATGCCCAATCAACAGAAAATTGATGGCATTCTTTTATTGGACTAAATTCTTTTCTACACCATTAAAAATCTGTTAGAATCTTGTTCCTATATGTACTGCAGCAAAAAGTAAAGCTTCCCCTTAAAAAGCTGCTTTTGTATTACTTGTTTTTAGGTAAATAGTGCACTGACTGATGTTGAAAAAATATGCTGCTTATTGACACTTTTTGCATTCAATATAATTATATATTGCTATGGAGAATTCATTGATACTAATGAGAGACTTTGCTTTGAAATAAAAAGTTAAGATATTCATGCTTTTCTCATATGTTTTTAAGATAGTTTTTCATACATCTCCCCTGTCTTATTTCACCTACAGATTCTACTTAATTTTTAAATTGTGTTACATATTTTGTGGGCTATTTTAGGAAGTATAAAGAAATGGGTTATTCTGAAATAATTTAAAGAAATACCATTTGGTGGATGAATATATATTTCAGTGTGTGGGTTTGTTTCTAAGGCCAATGAAACTTTGATGTTCTTACCTGTCTAAATTCTGCTATTACACCATTAGTAAGCTATTTGGGAATTGCACACGTACTTTAAAATACACATGTCAAAGTAGGTATATAAGTTCAGTGCAAATGTATACTGCTTAATTTATTAACAACGCTCCAAATAGAGACGTTTGTAGGGTGTCAAAAGAAGAATAAAAGTATGCTCGTAATTCTTCATTTCTTAGAGCCTGAGTCTTATCTCAGAGGCTGGGGTGTGAATTGTTAAGCAGCTCATAATAGTTTATTACTGTCCTTTTACGCACAGATGCAAGAACGGATATGTGCAATAGATGATAATATACAATTTGACTCTAGATCCTTTCAGTTGGCATAATGTCCTTATGAAAAAGAGCCTGAAGTTTGTAAACCAGTAGTCAAAGCTAGAATGAAAAATCAGTCATTAAAAATCCTCTCACAGTTAATATGCCACAGTTTAACCTGTAAATCAGCAGATCGCTTTGTCAAAAAATAACCAAACTCAACCAAAATTTAAAAAAAGGTATTTACATTTGTAAAAATCTTAACATCTTAGATGTTTCTTGCTGGACATGTCATTCCAAATTCTGTGCATTTCTTCTGGTGTTATCTGGTGAACTGTGATCACCCTGCGGTACCTGCACAAGCTGTAGGCCATTTTCCAGTGATTGAAGCCACTGTTTTGGAAGGGGTGAATGCCCAGCTTCCGAAGGCAGAGTCCAACGTACACATCTTCAAGATGAAGAAGTCTGGTATGAAGGGAGGTTTTGTAAATCAGTTCTGCTACATCAGCTGAAAAAATGTAGCCAGTGCCTGAACAGAAGGGTGGGTAATTGCTGTCGGGATACAAATCTCTGGGCATGTACCACTTACTGCGAACATCTCTTATTGGTCCTCCATTTATAACATAACCAGTGAAGTACCTTCTCCTTGGCTTGGTGTTGGGTTTGAGAAGCTTATAAATAAGATTGTCCATATTTACAAAAATATCACTGTCTGTCTTCATAACATACTTTGCTTTTGAACAAAATGTTGCTACCCACCTCATCCCCATTAACGTTTTCAGAGTGAGGTTATGGTAAGAGTCAATAAAATCCTCCACAATAATATCATGAAAAATCTGGCTTTCTTGCTCTACCATTTGATTTAACACAGGATCTGCATTTTTTCCAAGAAGAAATAGTGTGGCAATTTTAATTCCTTTAAAATTGTTTTCATCTCCCCATGTTTCTCGAATGGCTTGCCGTGCATCAAACTCTTTGTGAGTCGTACTGATAAGAATGACCAAGAATGGGGCACTCTTCTCACATTTGTTGGGTTCATTGATAAGGAAGTCAAAGGAATGTGGATTTATAGGTCGAGTTCTTATATTGCCAAAGGAAACATTTTTTCTGGCTATCGATATGCTACTGACCTGTCTGTGGCCCGTGTAGGAAGAAGTAGGACGAGTTATACTTAAGTACCAAAGAGCACTTGCCCAACAAACTACTGTCAAAATGTATAAACATGAGACCTTTGAAGCCATTGTTCCTCTAGCTCTTCTATTCCGTGTGATGAACAAATAGCCTTTGTACAGTGAGTGCACCTGTGTCCTGGAGAGGCAGCATATTATTAACGGAACTTGAAAGTTCGATATAGAAAAGTAACTCTGTAATCATTCATGGATCTCAAATA
Source organism: Dryoscopus gambensis (assembly GCA_013389985.1). Taxonomy (NCBI): domain Eukaryota; kingdom Metazoa; phylum Chordata; class Aves; order Passeriformes; family Malaconotidae; genus Dryoscopus; species Dryoscopus gambensis. The sequence goes on along the minus strand of WEIT01014799.1, from coordinate 43,355 downwards.
GGAGCTATTAATCCTGATGATACTCAGCTTTTCTTCTTTTACCAGCAGCAGCTTCCATTTCTTGGAATTTTCTGTTATTTCTGAAAAATATGAAGAAAAATTTTCCATTGCAAGGTCATAAAAGCCTAGGGCAAGAAAAATGAGCTTATACATGGTTGGCCATTAATAAACTAAGTGTCTTAATGTGTTTCTCAGATATTCCTTTTTTTTCTCATGAGGTACCAAAAAGCAAGATAGTGGAATAGAGCAGTATAACTGAAGTAATGCCTTTATGATTGGTAATTTTTCACAGATGGTTTTATATAAAAGAAGGTAAGTGTGCATAGCATGTTGACCATTTAGATAATTTTAAAGGTATATGAAAATAATTTTATGGTTTCTAGCATTTTCTTGCTTCCTAGAATTTCTTCTGGCCAATCTTTCAAAATGTGCTGTGGAACATTTTAAAATTATTTAAAGAATGAAAAATAGTGTACTTTATTCTAGGGCCGACAACATCTGTAGCAGCTATGCACACAAATACATACAAGTCTAATTTGGTCTAAATGTTAATGTCTGTCCTGCTAACAAGAACATGCTTTGGTGGAAATCAGACAGAATGGAACTCATTGGGAAAGGTACAGAAGACAGAGAAACATGTAAGCTGTCTTACCCATGTAAAGATCAGTGGTCGAGTAGACTCCATAAAAGTCTAAAAATAAATTAACACAGTTCAGTTATTCTTGTTGGCTTCCTTCTCCTCTCCACCCAAATCAGTCTTTCCATGAGCAAACATCATTTGTATACCACAAAAGATAAATCACGATGGCAGCCTAGTAACGGTGGCATTTCGCTGGCTGGTGTGCAGAGAGTTGCCTGCCTGGACAGGGTTCCTGCACTAGCAGCCCTATCCTGTGCTGTTCCAGTCTTGCCTCCAGCATCAGGTAGCTTTGAGACTTTCCTGGATCAAGGGAATATGCCAGCCCTGAACCTTCCATTGCTCTTAGCAATGGGGAACCAGCTCTTTGCTGGGAACCAGTTCTGTTTATCATCATTTTGTGGAAATGAGACAAGCTGCCTCAAGCCTGCCGGCTCAGTGCTGACGCCTTCAAGATACGTCAGTAGCTGGAGAGTGCCTGTAGGCTCCGCCTTCCTGAGTTTTACTAGTGCATTACTTCAGAGCTAAAGGATAGTAGACAGAGGAGCTTTTTGCAAGAGTCTCTGAAATATTTAACATTTACTTTGGATAGAACGAAATATGTATCCTGATAAAAAGAAGAAGCCCTGTCTTAGAAATGTCCTCTCTGATTTCACACCACTGACATGCTGCAGTCAGACCCCCCTCTAGGCAGGCCATCAGAGTGAGGACTGTTAGGTACCATGTCATTATTTCACTTTGAGGTTTAAGAACAGCACAGGAACAACCTGAACATTTGCTAAATCTATACAGACTGTAATCTTATAAAATCTTATAGCTAGCACTGTCCTGCTAGTCTTTATTACATGCACTTTTAATTATTTAATGACCAGAACCCACATACTGCTCTTCTCTTTCTCCAAATAGGGTAATGTGAATTTTTTGCCTGTTTCAGAGCTTCATCACTTTCAGTTGGTTTTGCCCTATAACTGGGGCAATTTAATGAGGTAGAGATAGGCTGTGATTTCCTTCATTACTTGTCTCAGGACTCAGGGTTTGCAATCTTTTCCCATCAAGCAGTACCAGCAAATGTTTGGGAGCAGTGCATTTAACTGAGACCTTTAATTCCTCCACAGGGCTGCAGAACCCAATAATCTTGGCAGGGCAGACACATGTACGTACTTGTAAATAAATACAGTTGTGATAAATATGTACACAGATGCTACTGTAATGTCTGGAGAGAAGATGCATCCTGCTTTAACAACCCGCTGTGATACAGCTCTGAGAAAGGCAAAACCCACCCCTGATCTGGTAGGCTGATTTTGTTTCTGGCTTCGCTGTGAAGCTCTGCTAATGCTCCCACCGGAAATGCCAGTGAGGAAAACCACCAAGTGTAAAAAGCCGTAATGTAATGAAGACACAAGAGTGTAAAGTCTAGAAAACTGCATTAATAAAGAAAGAAATACAGCAGTCATCAATTGGAGATACAGAGCGAGGGATATGTAGGTCAGTGTGCTTAATGGACTCCAGCATTAAGGTCTTGCAAATAAGTGCAATATTCTGCGTACAATGTATTATTTTAGGGAACTATATATTGCATTATCTAAAAGTGTATGATGTTCTACATCTTTTCTTGCATAAGGGTAGGTGCATTAGTTACCATGAGCACTGTGCAGATATCTGAGGGAAAGGAAAATTGTAACCAATGCTTCTTACAAACTGCAAAATTACATAAAATAGCTTTTCAGTTGAGCAGTGTCATGGCTGTGATATCCAATTTTGTGTGCTCTGAAAGGATTAGAAGCAACAAAAGCCTTACTCCATTTTGAAGAAACTTTCCGAGCTTTTGTAGGGAATTTTTGTCTCAGTTATGAAATCTATAGCTAACTGTATGGGATGAATGTTTCTTATACTGGCCCTTGGATTGCTGTCTCCTGAAACAAGTTTATCTTTTTCTGTTGCATATTTGGTGGGGGTATTTTGTTTACTTTGCCTTTTTAAAAGAAAAATAAGAGATGGTGTGCTTTGGTTTGGTGTGTTTTACACCAACCCTGTAGAATTTTTGAGCAAAGCGCAGGCGAAGTGGTTAAAAGTGAGCTGGCTGTAGTTTTCCTGATGAGTGAAATTTTAAATTTAATTATTTTTTAGGAAGATTGAGGGGAAAACCAAAAGGAAAGCTCCCTCCTATTCCTCCTCTCAGGGCATCTCTGCTATTCCAACTCTTGTGAGGTGAAGATGTGAAAATTAAAGTTCATGTTCCTTCTTTGCTTGAGCTTTTTGCTGCACATGGGGAGAGATTTGAAAGAAAACAGCATAACCAAGATTGGCAAATAGTGCAAATGCAATACCAAATTAGCTGAGAAGTCTTGATCTGTAATTTATGTGAGATTATTTTTGCCTCCAGGACTGATCTCTCTTCCTCTTTGTAGTATCACAGACGGGGTTGGATAAGTAGCTATGTTGTGTATTTTTTTGGCCACAGGGCAAATGCTCCTACAAACTATTTCTGGTAACATTGGTCCTGCCCAGTAATTTCAGTAATGTTTATCTTGCACAATCAAGAAGATACATAGCTTGATTAGGCAGGGAAATATGAACTAAGCAGTGAAATACTTTGTGATGTTTTAGCAGTCAAGAGTTTCAGAGGTTGCCAAGTTCTGTTATTAAGATGATGCTAATTAATCAGCATCCTAACCAAGCACCTAACTCAGGCTTACCTGCAATGCCGGAATAATTCTAGGAATTTTGCAAAATTATTCACGTATCAGTCTGTGACAGCAAACCTTTTCGTTGTCATGTGTTGTGACCTGAAACAAATTTGCAGCCTTGTGGGACTTGTATATCAAGGATGTGAATGATAAGGAATGAAATCAGAGTCTAAAATTCATGTACTCAAATTATAATGAATTAAAAATTTTGTGTTAATTACTCATTTGGAAGAGGAGGAATAAGGTATGTGAACTAAGATCACTACGATCAGAATAACAACTGAAAACACTTCAATGCCCATGTTACTTTACTTCCTTTAGCAGTTTGCCCAGAAGTTGTTCAGAATATTTTTAGCCTCATCAGTAGTAAATATTTCAAAAGCTGCCTTCAACATTTAAGTGTGTAGAAAATTAATTTATATATTGTATTTTAGTCCTGATAATGGATTGAGTATATCATTACTATAAGGATGATTTTTCTTTCAGTTGTGCTATGATCTTGAATTTGGTGTTGAAATTCGAAGACATTCTAACTAGAAGGATATAGGCTGTCACAGGGAAAATGGAAATCTTTATCAGCTTTGAATTTTGTCTGTTGGAATAGACTTTTATCACATTTGGCGGCTACTACACAAACAAAGGAGGCTGTCACCTCTTTTCCTTTCTTCTTTGGAGTGAAAGCAAGCTTTCTAGCAGGGCAGTGGCAATGTTTAAGCTCTAGGATCCTTGTTTTGAAGATTGTTTTAATTCAATCTGTCCCTTTTTCTAACCTGATAGTCATACTAGACGTAATAAAAGGCTCAAGCATTGAGGATAGATGATTGCAAAAAGCAAATGTTTAGCATTGTGTTTCTGTACTGCGACAGGAAGTTGTGCGCTTAATTGCGCTGTTCACAGCTTCATGCTGTGCAAGCCGAGAAGCCACCCAGTCAGAGCACAGAAAGCTGTACTGTGTAACTTCTGTAAGTAATTGTCTTGATGAGGACTGTATTTGCAGCAAACCTTTTATGAGCTGACTGCACATCAAGAATAATCCTCCAGATAATGAGCGCATTTGAGAATCTTGTTAACTGTTCATGGGCAATTTTCAGGCAGACACCAAATAAGTTCAGCAAATGTTACTCATCAAAGGCAATATTTTGCCAATATTTTGGAATGCTGCTGTCTCTGCTGAGAGGCTGTTGATCTTTCTTTCAAGAAAGCCTGTCCTTCGTAAGTGCAGTTGCATGAAGGTATCTAGATCACAGTGGATGCCCATGATAGAAGCCACAGCTCTTGAAGCCTGGCTGATTGTCATAGTTGTAATCCATACCGTGTCACTACGGCTGAGGAAGGTGCTGAGTGCAGGCAGTCAGGATGCTGAGTCCTGGCGATGACCCTGAGTGAGAAGCTGAGGGAGATCACAGCTGCTCATCCTGACACCCAGGAGTCTGTTATGCAGAGCACAACTGAGTCAAATTAACACTGTGCATCTCTGCCTAAATGTACCTTTTCCTTTCCTGGAAGAAAGAGGGAATGCAGCTGCTAAATTATTTAGTAAATGTAGCAAACTCTTCTCATTTTCCCTAAAGAGACATTTTTGTAAGTTTTCTGTGATCATGGCTTTCATCTGTATATAGACCAAGATGCTGAAATGTCTTCACCATTTATGAAGTCCTTAAATTACCTAAGGAAAAGTCTGTGATTATTACCAAATCTTGTTGAGAAGATAATTATACTGAACATTAAGAACACATCTGCATGGAAATCTGGGGATCTGTTATGTTCTAGGCTGTATGTTTTCATAGTAATTTCTGGAGGAAATTCTGGACAGATGGCACAGGTAATTTAGCAGGAGATTGCAACCTCCTTTCTGGGAACTTCACTTAAGGTTTCTTAAATATTCTAAATGCTTTTTCTGCCTGGGTGTAGTGGATCTGAAACCAAATCAGTGTTGCAAAGAAAGACCTTCTTCTCTATAGTATTGTGGAAAGCAGCTGTAACAAGATGCAGAAGCCGCAGCCTTGGGCTGAAGAGAGGAATGTACAAGCGTTCATTTCAGGTCCATGTTTTTTAGAAATAATAAATTCTTCTATTTAGAGGGTTCATAGCTGTCATATGTTAAAAGAGGGTGGCTTCCCTTCTCTTCCCTCAAAAACAATGAGGACAAATATTTTCTGAATCATTTGTTGTTCACAGATATATTGATGATAGCCTTTACCCTAGGCAGCACCTGAATGTGAAAGCAAGAATTTAGACAAGTGCAAATTTCATACTAACAGTTCTCTTTCCGTGAATGCCGATTTGCAGATAGTTTTTATTGTAGTTCATCCTTAAATTGAAGAATTGATCTCTGGATATAAATGTGGTATTTATAAATTATTTTTAAATATTTGCTACCTGCTCCTAATGTGAACAAAAGGTAAGAATGTACTGTCCATTAGGTAATTTTACCAAAAGCTTCTATAGGGAAAATGAAAGTTACAGAATTTTCAGCAGATGTGCCTGTGCTACTAAAACTTCTCTAATCGTTAAGGAGCTATTATAGTATTTTAAGAGTTAAAAGTTATCTATATGAAAGTAAATCTGCCTGAGTGGCTTCTCTGTATTTTCCACTTTGGATTTTTTCAATGACTCTATCTCTATAACACCAGGATTTTCTGTTCGTTTTCAAGAAGTGCTGAAACAGCCCACATAAAACAACTAAACTGCAATTTCATTGCTTTCTTTCTCATGTTTAAGAACAAATTAGTCAACTATTTTTCTCAGCAAAATAATTTACAAGTTAAAAAGTAAACAGTTTCCACCATGACTAAGCTGCCAAGTGCAATTTTCAATTGCAGACAATGTTGAAAAAAATATTTAGGAATATTTTGATATTTTAAATTTACCATGACTGAGGGGAATGGGATACAGTACTTGTTAGGACATATGAGCTTGTCATGAAGGACCATTCCTTGGCTGACATTGTATAGAGATGGGATCTCAATGTTGGTTTGAGCAGCTTTTCCCTCTGGCTTGGTTTGTACATCAGGAGCATTATAGCTATAACTTCCCCTTCAAGTTTTGCAGCTCAGGAAGTATTTTCTATGCTGATTTTTTTTATCCTGCTTTCTCTGAGCTAACCAGGGAAAAAAGGGTATGATTTTATAAAATCTGATATTCACTTGACATTGAAATGGGGTTTTATCCCATTTGGCTCATCTCAACATTACATTTTCAGTAGCCCTCGTAATGTTTTGGTCATATTTTAAAACCAAGTTTCTCTGTCACAAGCATACAATGACTATGCCCGCTTAGTCAGCAGTGGTATCACACAGCTGCCTCCATGTGGAAGGAGATGAAAGGACAGACCAGACAGACCCGAGGGCTGTCTGTGCAACGGATAGGTTTCTAAAGTTCTAGCAAATCAGCTATGCTTGATCAGATACGACTCTAGAATGGTTATAAGCTAGACTTTACTCAACTCAAAATAATACTAGAACTTGAGACATGCCAGTCAGGTGTTCTGTCTTGGTGTAATGCTGATTGCAAGTGATTTACCTGGAGCCGGTTCATGGGAGTTTTGCTGCTGTCTTTAGTAGAAGGCGTTTTAAGCATATATCGTTTGCACTAACTAAAAGGGAGAGAAAAGAAATTAAAAACATAAATTAAAGAGCACAATATTTTAAACCAGAAATCTTATTTTCTTTTTTTTAATCTTTTAAATCACCCACAAGATGTCAAGGGCCAGATTTGTGCATTTTTTCCCCATTAATGCTTTTCAGAAACAATTTTAAGAAACACTTTGTGGCTTTATGTTGTGATAGGTGATTTGTGATTACATCAATCATGTCCCGATAGATCAGTAATGTGTAAATTGCATCTCAGTATGGTTATAAACTGATGCAAATAACATATTTCATTTTGGGTTACCATAGCCACGACTGGTTTTTTTTTCAGCTATTCTGCTGTGTTCTAGTGCAAAATGTCACAGCAAGGTTCCTTAGCTCATGTTGCCACCAAGTTGTTTATATCTAGTGAAAGTTTAGGGCAAGAAAAAAGAAAAGAAGCTTTCAATTTTTTTAAAAAAATTGAAGGAGGAAAACCTTTAGAACCGCTTTAATATAGAATCTTTATTACTCATGAAACAATTGTACATAATTTAAGAGTCCCTATCTTAAATTACCTTTAAGTAGTAGCACTTGAAATCAAGTGTACTGCTGTTTTTGTCTTAACCTTCTTAAATTTCACTGTTATGTTTGCTTTGCATTCACAGCAATGCCTGAAACCGTGAAACCGTAGTCTGGGTTATGACACCAGGAATAGATGACAGGGGCTTTGATTATATAAATGCCTACCCTAGTGGCACTGCTATCCTCAATTAATCTTTGTCAAAAAAGGAGGCATAACAATTATGTGAAGACTGGAACACCTGAAATCACAGTCTGTGGTGGTGATAACTCATCAAACCGGATAATGAATCTACTTGCCATAATTCACATGCTACTGGGGGCATTGAAAGAAAAATACAAACAATTAAAGCTTTTTGATTTACTGGGAAAAGTCCTAAAATAGTTTTGAGCCTGCCCATTAAGGTATCAGTCATGATGCTTGAGGAACTTGGCTTTTAACTTCATCAAAACTGGGGATACTTCGGGCTGGAAACAACTATATATACATACATTGTTCTAACCTCTTATTGATAACAGTAACTGGAAGGGTTTGGCAAAGTCTCAGGCATATCTGTATAATACCTATATTTATTGTAATTGTTATGTATCTTTACATGTGATTCTTGGAGAGCTATTTCTTTTAAAGGCTGAAAAGTAGCTAGAATTCACATTATTTTCCCATTTCTTGCACAGCAATGAGGCTAGAAAATTTTGTAATTAGTGAATTTAGTCGATCCTATAATAGCATAGATTTAACTTTTCTGTTTAAGGAAAAGGTTAGGTATTATCAGATGTCCAAGGAAACTCTTGGATACTGTGACACTATGGCTACATGGGCTTTTTTCTTTCTTTTCCCTGGAAATATTCTTCATGTTGAGGAGGTCCCAGAGCCTTGATCTGTCCACGCATGAACAGATTGCAGTACAGTTTTTTCATGTTTGCATTACAGTAATTAATGTGAAGCTATGTTGTGAAGCATTTGTCCCCATGAACTGTTTATAAGTCAAGCTTCAGGTTTCTAATTCCCATTGTGAAGTTGTGATAAATTTAACACAGGCTGTTGCTTTTAAAATTGCATGTCTGTCACATCAACTGTAACTTAAAAAAACCCCACAACCAAACAAATTACTTTTGTTTTCAACTTGGAAGATACAGCACATACTTCAGCCAGATAACTTATTCTCAGATATGTGAAAAACATTTCCTAGACATACCCGCTTTTTTTTTTTTTTTTTTTTTTTTTTGGCAATTGGTTAGTTATGATTGAGCTCCCCCGGGCACTGCCCCAGCTGCCACACAGAGCACCTGCAGCTCCGCCTGGGCTTCCCAAGCAAGTTACCTCGGGATGTTACCCTTCCCAAGCAAGAGAAGGGATAGGCCTGTCGGGAAAGTGGGACTTGCTTGCTCTTTGACTTTAAGGAAGTGGAATTACTGCCTTGGATGTTTGCCTTAAGTACCTGGAGTGATGCTTTTCTGCAGAAGTGTTGGTGTGGCCACCAGCCAGTGGAGGTGCTCACTGAGTGATAGATGGCGTTTTTCTCAAACTTCAATCAAAACCTACTTTTATTGGGGATTGAACAAGAAAAATTTCTGCTGCAGAAGAGAGGGCATTGTTTTTGCAAAGCTATTAACATTTGAGAGCAAGCTAGCATCAGACTCTTTCAGCTAGCACATATGGAGCATTTCACAGACATGACCCCAGACTGTTTGTCAGCATTTAGTTTTCTGAAGCTTGCAGTTGAATAGATGGTTGGGCAATGTTACACTTAAACATTCACTCAACACAAGAGGCCATCTCTCTTGTGGCATGATTAAAAAATGGGCTCATAATAACTGGAGGTTTTTTTTGATGAATCAAATAAAGTAGCGCATGCTGTAGTTATTTGGTAAATATATATCCTGGTGGATCCACAGGAGTTAAACTGTCCTCATTCTTCCATGATATTTCAAAAGTGCAGCAAATTGTGGCCTCAGCTGAGACACAAGTTTGAAAAATACTGTTTGGGTTCATAAATGGGTTGCTGCCTCCTTAGCTAAACTGAAAACCCATTGTATGTTAACAGCTATGCCTGCCTAGTCCACCCTCTTGGTTGAAAAACTGTTTCTTTATTTTTCCACTGTATCTCCTTTATGAAAATTGTGAAAACCGTTTAATAATCTCAGTGAAAGAAACTTGAGTGTCTCTGTAGAAAGCACCAGTTAACAGCTTGTCCATTTGTGCTCAGATCTATGACTTCTATGATAATTGTTAAAAGTAAAAATTGAGGACTTTTTCTTGCAAAGTGTTACTGATGAACATTTTGTAAGAATTTCTTTGTTAATAACTGTTATTTCCCAGCTGGGCAGAATATGGCTGATAATCTTAGGTATCTGATAAAGCAGCAGGAAGAATTGCATTTTGGTAAAGAGTAAAGCTGAATTCCTGTTTCAACTTACTTTTATCATTTATGTCGTTAGAGATGTCCTTCATACGTACTTTTACAGCTTTCACTAGGGAACATAAATTTCAAATCCCAAATATCTGTATGAGTAGTCAGGAATACTAACTGATTTCTTACATCTTTTGTTGGTGAGCGTTTTTAATTAGGGGTGTTTGCAGTGACTGGTAACTAGGTAGATAGCTAAACAAACTTCTTTCTAATGGTTGTGCATATGTTTTTCTGTTTGTCACTAAATGTAACGGGCCGTTTCTGTGGGATCATTATGCTGGTAGCACATTTTGCTTTCTCCTTTTCCTATTGTGACTAGGGAAGTGTAACCAGAACTTCTCAGAATAATTGGAAGCTCTCCAGTTGGTTTCTCCACCTGTAATTGCATTGGCTGATGTAGGTATAAATGTAGACTCATTTGTCCATATTGAAGGAGTTCTCAAAACAAAGCGAAGAACTGTTATGTAAAGGATGACCTCAAGTATATTCAGAATTGAAAAGCAGGGAAAACAGTCTTGCTCTTCCATGTTGACTCTTACTGAAACTCTGCTGTGGCACAGGTAAAGTGTGTGATTACAGGGCTGCTCCAGAGAGGATTATGCAAACTGGTACGCATTGTTGCTCAGTGTTTTCTGTTCCAACTCCTGGCCTTGCACAGGACACCCCAAGAGTCACACCATGTGCCTGACAGCATTGTCCAAATGTTTCTTGAACTTGGTCAGGCTTGGTGCTGTGAGCACTTCCCTGGGGAGTCTGTTCCAGTGCTCAACCTCCTTCTGGGTAAGAAACCTTTTCTTGGTATCTAAACCCCTCCCTGACTCAGTTTCATGCCATTCCCTTGGGTCCTGTCACTGGTCCCGAGAGTGAAGAGACTGATGTTTGCCCCACCAGTTCCCCTTGTGAGGATGTTGAAGACCACAGTGAGGTTTCTCTGCTTTGGTGTCTTTTGCCTTGATTCTGATGCAGCTCAACAGACAAAATTCTCTTTTTATCACCCGCTTTTCTTTGGGATGTGTTGGCTCCTGCTTGGATAGGAATGTAGTGCACTACTGATAGAAATCAACTTTGTGAAGCAATAAACAGTAAATATGTTCTGTCACTATGCTCAAGGGAATCATATCAAACCTTAGTTATCCATGTGTTCGAGGCCAAGCCTTAAGGAAAAAGAGGATACATGAATATACAGTGTAAAAATGTAGATTGCTTCTCTTCGCTCTCCATCTGTGGACCTTCAAGGGTTCTATAAACATAAGCTCACTGAGCAGCTGTATACCCCAAGGAGGCTGATAATACAGTAATAAAATATGCCAAGCAATTTAAGGGTCCAAATCTTGATACATACGTCAGGGTTGTAAGAATTAAATAAAGTAGTTTAACAGAGAGACATTCTTCTGGAGACTTTTTTTTATAGAAGCAGCGTAAGATCAAACTTTCCTTTTGATAATTTTCCAGACTTTGAGGGTGCTTATTCTTTGAGCAGAATCAGAAGAGATTGCTATATAAATAATATGAACCCAGACCTCTGGAGGAAGATGTTTGGCTCATAAGGTGGCTGGAAACAACAGGGATTCTCTTGAGCTTGTTTTAACTCTGTGTAGGGCTCCCTCAACATCCTAAACCCTTTGCTCACTTTTAGCAGTCTCCTTTCAGCATTATTGTAATCTGAAAGATCTCTTGGACAAAAGAGATTTTAAAGCAGTCTGCAATCTTTGGTTCCATTTATTTCCCAGCTACTCTGATATCAAGGGCAGCATGATGCAAAAGTGAAAAGAAATGCAGTAAAGCAGCTGTCAGGCCAACTGCTGTGGGATCCCACGGCCGCGGCAGGAACCCTGCTTCGCTGTGTGACCGAATGCTTGACGTGGGACTCTGGTCAATGACACAGCCAGGGTCTGTTTCCACTGGCACTCCGTCCATCAAGGAAGTAGGTGTGCTCAGACTCATTCTCTTTACATGGAAAAAGGCAGGAAACATGAAGGTTGATGCAAACATCAGTAGTGCTTTGTCCTGCTGCTTGGGAGAAAAGTATTGACTTCCTGGCACTTTCAGGGAAGCGGGGCAAGAGCTGCTGGAGAGGCAGGTGGTGTCTGGCTAAACCCTCCTGGGTACACAGAGGAAGACAGGCAATCCTGCCTGGGTTGCACAGTGAGGTGTCCCCGTAGGGAATGGTTCAAGGTGAGAAGACAAATTATCTAAGTGCACAAAATTTCAATTTATTCTTTAAAAACCTTTCTTGCTAGATGCAGTGAAGAGTAATGCCACAAAACAAAGGGATGTAAATAACTTCTTGATTGTCTTTTGTCTACATGGTAACGACATAACCAAAGGCTACCTCAGTACTTTTAATGAGAACTTCACTGCTTTGTTATTCTGTCTCCCTCTTCCTTTGTCTTTTTCTTTGAAAAAATAATTTCCCTGTCTGTATAGCTCAGAGTCTGGGTACTTTGCAAAGATGCTGCCATCTGCCATTTACTTTCCTTTCTAAACTGTGATCTTAGACATATATTTCAGGGAAAAGGGAGTCAAGTGGTTGAGTTTATTTTCCTTTTGTGTGAACAACAATGCGAATAATTCCAGAGCCAGGCAGTACGGCTGCCTGAAATGCCAACTGCAAATCACCTTTTCAGCAAGCCATTAATTCTATCTGTGAAAAATATGCTGGCTAAAAAACTCCATTTCAATTCCTCCTCCCATGCACTGGCTGGATCAATTAAACTCCGCGTAGCAAGTTTTCGATATTAAGTCAAATAATTTTTTACTTTTTCTAACCTTTATTCCAGATCATTTTCCCCTCCCTCTCAGCACCTTGCTATACATGCCTCTTGCAGCAGACAGGGGAGCAGTGGAGGGTGCTGCTGGGCACATGGCAGGGCCAAGGCTGCCTGCCCTTGGGTCACTCCAGGGTGCCACGAGGCGGCCCCTCATCTCCAGCCAGGACATGGCCCTCGCAGGAGTCAAGAACCCCTCAGGGGGTGAAGGGGATTAACAGTCCCCTCCTCCACAGGGACAGTGAGAGCAGGAGAAAAGGGGTCATCTTGCTCCTCCTCAACTGCTTGTGCCTTATCTTTGGGGATGAGTGCTTCAGGAGCTGAGGAAAATACTACCTGCGATCAAGATAGAAAACGTTTCTTTGCATCTGGGAAATTAGAGCCAGTGTGTCTGTAAGCTGGCACTGCCATAAAAATATCCATGCATTCATTAATACTTTATGATGATTTTTAGTCTGATCAGTTCCCCGGTCAGATGTGCCTCATGGTCAAAAGCCTGGATCAGCATAGCCAAGGGGCATCATCAGCTTGAAACAATAGGATGAGGCAAAACAGGGCAGACCAGTTTTGGTGATCACACTCCTGCCTTAAATGAGTATCAGAGAGGTGAGGGTTCCCCTTATTCCCTTGGAAACTGAAGCAGTAGCCCCAGGATTTCCTTACGCAATAGAAAGACCAAGCACACATCTCCTTTCCTCCTCTAGATTCAATTGTAAACAAAAAACAAAAAAAGCTTTTGCATGCCTATTAAATATTTAGGCTAAAATTTCAGTGATTACTGGAAAGTTTTGGAAAACAATTCAAGGACTTGTTGAGAATTAAGAAAAAATACTCTCCCTTTAAAAATTTTTTGTTTTCACAATACCAAATGATCTCTTGCATCCTTTGACTCTCCCAAGATCACTCTGAACTTAAACCGGAAACCTAATTGGATTTTAACAGGATATCTGGTCATGAATCCAGTGAGATTCATTGAGAGATGAGAATGAAAAGATCCATTGAGAATGTGCTGCTATTTTTGAAGATTGATGTGACGTTCTGGTTTTGACAGAAAATGAAAACATAGTGAGAGGCTGTCACAAGCCTCTGAATCAGCCAGATTCTTCTTAGAAGCCAAAGACAGCTTGGCTCAGGTAGGCTATTCTCCCACACATGCCTTTGCCAAAACAGAGTGTGCGCCGAGGCTTTTTTGCTGTTGTTTTTTTCCTCCAGATGGTGTAACGAGGGATAGACTGGTGGTTGCTTGCCAAGGGTTGTACAGTATTGTGGCAAAATGCAATCCCAAGCCTCAGTTTTGTAGGTAGCATATCAATCACTTACTCATCAGGTTCCTATACTTCTTGCATGAAGGGTCAAACCTCTGTCATCAGGCCAAGCCTATTAACAAGTTTCATCCAAATGTTTTGAGAGTGACAAAATTTGGTATGTTTTCTCTCCAAATGTTGATTAAAGTGTCCACTGCTAGGAAGGTAAGAGCAAACATGCAGCTAATTCTTTAAAAAAATCTGTACCTCAAACCTAAATTGCTCAGGTCAGCCAAAAATAATAATGCTTCGGTTTTCCTGTGTTTTTTCTCTATTAACATCTTAAGTAAAAGCAAGAAGTTATTTGATGTCACAAATGATTTACTTTTGTGGTTGTGGTTTGAAATGGATTGAGTTTTTTAAGTTTTAAAAAATAATTTCTTGCACTTAAATGAAGTTATAATAATGAATAGAGCTAAAGATGAGGATTTTTTACTAAAAGTTGTCTAGTTTTTCACCAGATTGATATATACATCTTCCTCCTGTTGACATGCATTTTCAAAATAAACCTGATGTTAATTGCACCTTCCCTGGGTAACGCAATGGCAGAATGATCCACTTTCTGGCTGTCAGGTGTTTGAGGGCAATTAAACACATCTAGGAACAAAGTTACCCCCTGAGAGTGCCACATACACCATATTTAGTCACTGTACTCGAGAAAACTTCCAATCTAGATAGGGTTAGTGACAAAAACAGGTGAGGAAGTCAATCCTCCCCATCATCTTTTGGGTGTAACTTTATTTTACATAAACTGTACTTGTTCTAGGTGTTTATTCAACTTTGCAGGAATCCAAGGTATCCAAAGTGATGGTGACTTAAGTGCTCTGACATTTATGATAATAAAAGCAATTTTAATATGGGATTATGCTGCCATTTTAATAAACTACTACAAATAGTCTCTCTCTTGTAGCAGGAGAGGGCAGGGTTGGTGTTGAATAATATTTTTTAAAGACTTCAGAATGACAGCCTGTATGACAGGTCGGGTGGCTTTATGCTGTTGTATCCCTTATCACCGCTCTATGCCCAGACATGATTCCTGTGCCTTTCTGTGCCTTTAAAACTGGGTGCAAGAGAGAGACAAAAACTGAGCGAACTTTTCAAAGCAGTCTGTGCTTCAAGGTCACTATTCCTCTGTGTTCTTCGGCTGTGGGGAGAAGAGCTGAGGAAGCACCCTTCCTGCTTTTCAGGGTTTTTTTTGGCTCTATTTCTTTGGAGAGAGAGACAGAAAGTGATTTTTCGGGGACTTTGGGGTTTTTTTTCCTTCTCTTCTGGACTTGTTCAGAACACCAGAACATCAGAACCCCACCAAGGGACCTTCCATCGGCTTGGGGGCACTCTCTGACCCAAGCTCCGAGGAGGAGAGAGACCACACCCACAGAAGGAGTCTAAAATCTTCCAGGTTTCTCTCCCAGTGAGAGGTTTTATTATTTAGCATTATTATTCTTCACCTGTGTGTTTGTTGAATAAATAGTTTTTATTTTCTCGTTCACATTCCTCCAAGGAAAATCTTTCTTTCCCAAACCTGTAGAGGGGAGGGGTGGCTATAACCTGCCTTCCTCTGAGGAGATGTTCCTTTTGAACCTTTTCCCTAAATTTGGCCTAAACCGCCACAATATATACGATGATTGTTTTGCTATGAGTTGTAAAGCGTAGGAAAAAGTTCTCCAAAAAACAAGATTAATTTTTAAAGTGACTTGACAAGCTAAGTATGAGTAAGCCTTGCTCTCCAATTTAGGCTGTTTGTAAGGAGCATGGACAAGATTTTTAGCATCTTAGTGATATGACAACAGACAAAATCTACAATCACTCTTTAGGTGCCCAGTACACTGTATTTGGACCACCAAAAGTATTTTCAAACAATAACAGATTATTATCCGTGCTGGCAGGAAATAACCTGTAAATTATATCTATATCTAGCACATATGGAAGAAAAGCCATCAGATAGTGTCCTACATGAAAAAGTGGTTGCCTTGGTCTAGTAATAAAAAGTTTAGGCATAACATCTTTTAATTTGAGAAATGACGAAACCAGCAGTGGCAAAAATAACATTGCTAGTTTCCAAAAGTAGATACATGAGACTGAGAGGTAGGTCATTTGTCAGCCACCCCTGTGGATAAAATAAAACGAAAGACAAAAACTTTGCTCAGTATCACAAAGCCAGAGACTGCAGCACAAGATTAAGTATTTGAAGGCATCTACCTCTTTCTCTGTATACCTCTAGAGACACTGAAGAAGGTCTTAAATTTCAGCATGCTCCAGCATCTCAAGTTCTGGAGGGAGAGAGAGAGATTGCAGGGAGCTGTCTTCATACAGCTGACACCTGTAGCCTTGAATGTCATTCATAAATTAGGCTCCTATCAAATAACAGTGCCCCTAGGCATCTGCTGCTTAAAAACTGTCCTTCAGAGGGACTGAGCAATCTTCTCAAGGATGGATTAAGCATTTTACAGTGCTCATAAGAAACCAATCTGAAAAATAGGTACCAAACTAATTAAATCACCTCTGTTGGTGGATCTACTTTAAGTCTTTAAAAACCTGCTGAGAGAAGTGTGAAGTTCCTTTTGCAGTATTTTTTAGAAATTGTTTAGCTATAACTTTAAGTGATAGATGCAGAAAAGGAATGTAGCGGGCCATTTCAATTCTGCCTTTCTTCTTTGTTTGGCAGTTGATCTTGAGTGCCCACAGAGCCCATTAAACTCATTTTGCTATAGCTTTACTATTGACATTTGAGATTAAATGCCAGGATATGAAAGAATTTTTTAAGGACTATGATTTTTTTAGTTTCAATACAGCATTGTCAGGGCCAGAAGACTGTAACAGCCTGCTGTGGTGTGTTACTTTAATCATTTCTTCTTGCCTAGGGAAAATATTTCTGATTAGCATAGTTACTGTCCCTTTGTTACAAGGTTTGTACAAAATTCAGCAGTGTTACTACAATTGAACTTAATGGGAGCTGTGAATGCTTGGCCCTGTCGTTTTCCTGTTTGCAGTGCTCACTTACCTCCTCTCGTCTGATGAGCTACAAAACAGAATAACTCCTTTACCAAAGCAGTGGTGAATCTTAGTGCTACAACGCTACAGTAAAAGATTTTTCAGTCCTAAAACAATGCTTTACACATGGTATTCTCACCCGCCCAATTGTCATTCAGTCTGAAAGAGATGGAGGCTAGAGACCTGGGTGCTTTAGAGGCTGGTCCAAGAGTGCCCACCTGGACTGCTCTCCACACCGCTGGCAGTGGGGGTGGGTCCAAAAGGAGGTCCAGAGCCAGTGCCTCAAGGTTTGACCTCTCATGTTGGTTCTGGGGCAGCATCCCAGCACGTCTGTGTTAAGGCCTGGGAATCTAGTTCTGTATCTTTCTAAAAAACCCCAAGGGAATCCATGGAAATGGACTTCTGCAAGTGTAGGACACACATGGTAAGTTGAACACATTTTTCAGTGTTTTTTCCTGGTCTGAAATGATCCTAAACTTTCAAGGGCGACATGGCGGTAGAAGAGGTCTCATAAGGTGTTCATATAATTGTGATTGTATGCAGCCTAATGCACTTTCTGCTCTCCTACTTGATGGAAGCTTTTCCTTGATGTCGACTGGATATTAAGCACTTTAATGGCTTGATGAGTAAGAACAAGGTGATTTCAGAAGTAGTCTCAGCCAGCTAAAAGTGAGCATGCATCTCTTTTTGCTGCTTTGCTTTCTGTTTAAATGGTGCATTTAATTATAGGCATCACATTTGGGAAGAGTTCTTTGGTTTGCAGCAGATACCTGACAATGTCATTTGGAGTTTTCTGTTACAGCAAAGACTTTGCCTGAGGTTTTGCCTGAACAATGTTATGTTTTGTATCCCACCCAGTAGATAAGAAAAGACCTTTAGGGGGCAAACCCAGCCCAGGTTCAGCCTCTATTACTGAAGTCACCTAGGACTCACAAATTGCATGCAGTTTGGAGTGCAATGCTCTCTCAGTGACTTTAGAGAGGGGTTTTGGTCAAGGCTATGACTGTCTTTCCTCTTACTTTCGTGGGGTTATTGCAGTCTACCTGGGCCTCCCAGTGTAAATAGCATTTACACAAACCCTGTTGTCATAGTCTTCCTTTCTGCTGCTCACTCATCTTCTCTGCTTCAAGATTATGTGCACGTATAGATACAGATTTCAGTTACAGTTTTGACTTCTAAATTTATAAATGAGTGTCAAGCATCTTGTGCTACTGCTGTTGCTGCCATCTCTCTTTCATCTCTAGTGGGATGGCTCTTGTGATGTTTGCAAGCTTTGTTGTTGCTTAGTCTCTTTCTTGAAGGGCACCCAAGATAGCATTAAATACTTTTGAAGTGCCTCCACAATGTGTTCCTAGTATGTTTTTAAGCCTGTGGTTTGGCTGATTATTTTTTTAAAGTATTTTGAATAGAGCCTAGATTGGTTTGTTAGATACAGTTGGAAGAAATATTCTTTGCTGTGCCCCCTGTCTTGCCCCATGGCAGCCTAGTTAACTACTGATCAACAGCTACAGCTGTAGACTCCAAACATGAGAAATCCAGAATGTGTTCTGAGGAAAAGCTAATTTACCAAGGATCATTTGGAAGTCCTGCTGATGCCTGGTTTTCTGTCTCTGGTGTCTGTAATTGGCTTGGGCAGTGCATGGCTGTTTGTATCTCTCACCATGCACTGCTTTATTTCTCTGGTAAAGGTTAACTGTTTAATTGATTAATTGCCTGATGCCAACACACTAGATTTAGCAGTGGCAGCTCTTGGGTTTTGAGAAGATGCAGCACATTGACTTTATAAATGTAGCATCTGGCTTTTCCTATTTTAACATGTGATAACATTTAAAGAGCTGGTCAGGTTTCTGCAATTTTAAATACCAGATGGGAATTTTATATTCCCTGTGTACTTTATTATGTCTAGTAAATACTGAAGGAAGTGGTGGCTGTCTCAAAGAGGACCTGTGATTTTCAGCTCACAAATGACTGGGCATTTATTTCTGTTGCTACTTTCAGAATTCTCATTATCACCTCTGTCCCTTTTCCACCCTAAGCCTTGTCCATGTCCAGCATGTCTGCTTATTGCTTCTATTACAGCTCTTTTAGGAGCAAGATGCTCCTGCCTTCTTTTGTTGTTACAGGAGCTAAACTTAAGAGCAAATGGCAGAAAGGAACTGGGCTGTGCCCAGATCAAGTTTGTAATGCTCTCAAACATTTTAATATAAACACAACTATTTTCAAATTAAATAAAGCCATTAGAGTCTTTACTCTGCATTAGAAAAACAAGATAAAAACCAAGCAGACTACAAGGCAAACAAAAATTTTTAAATGCCCATGGACTTCTGATATTCTCACATACAAGTCAACTGTTTTGTGTTCTTTGTTACATTTTACAAGCAGCACAGAAATAAACCTTCTGCAGTCAAGATAAAGTGAGTCTCAAATTCTCCTGAGAGAATCTAAGCTGCATCTGCAGCTCCTGTGTGTCAACTGCTAGATCTAGTCTGCAGTGGAGAGAATGAGAATCCATTTCTGATGAAATGGCTCTTTATGATGGGTGGTGTCAGTAGTGGAGATGCTGAGACACATGTAAAAATAAACATGTACAGTCCTATGTAACAGCTCATTAGATAGTTGCAATAGTTGTTGATCAGTGCAACTGTAATATTTTCTTTATTTTTTTAGCTAAAGATCTACATCTTCCTTAATGAGGATATTGCTTAAAGCAGAGGGAAAATTAATGATCAGAGTTTTGATATAAATGGATCTCCCAATACTATATTAATTTAGATTTGAATGTGTTTAGATGTGGAAAATGTTGGTTTATTTTTTAAAAATAATAATTTTAAAGGCTTTGAAATACATAAATATGAAATGTAAACACCACATAACTGGAGACAGAATGCCTATTCACTTGAGATGTACAGCTCACTATTGCATGCTAAGAAATAAGACACTCATCTGACCTTCAAACCTTTAAATATTTGGTTTTGTCTTCTGACGTATAGGAATTCCTTTGAAAAGACGAGATCACAAAACGTGTCTGATTAATGCTGAATTCCCCGTATAAAGAACAGCAATCTAGAACTGCCAGACTATAATGCCTATAATGCCTGTTCCTCATGATAAATCTGCTGCATACCCATTAAGTTATTATAGCATTATACAGCTAAGCAATTAAAATAAAAATGAAATTCATGTTATCCAAGATTTTCAAACTGTGCTTTTGATGAACAACATGAAAACAGCAATAGTGAAAGAAAAGTTTTCTATTCCTTACATTTCACTGACCCTCATCCTTACTTTTAGCTTTTCTGCTAAA
>WEIT01014799.1:0-23080 GCA_013389985.1 Dryoscopus gambensis | reverse complement strand
TTGACAAATGACAGTTCCAGATTTTAACATTAAGATTACAGATGCTGCTGAAGATACTAAAATAAATGTGCCCAGCAGTTGCCTAGTGCACTTGCTCATGACAATACTATTTGTCTGTCAGAAGATCACCCGCATCGATGATCTAACACTGATGATGCGGCCAATTTCTACATTATGAAAAGTAGAAGCCTTGATCATTTTGTCAATCACACAGCCAAGATTCTTGCCTTTCTCTTATACAAAAAGCTCCCCTGTCAGATTTCTCTAGCATAGTTGGAGGGACCAGTTTGTCTGAGTTCTGAATTACAAATTTTTTCTATTTACTTGAAAAGTAAATGAGAAAAAACAACCTATATAAGCTATTTTATTTTGCTTATTTCTTTTCAATAATAACCATGCTAAATACTATATCTATTTTGAAAGATATAATCCTGGACAGAATTCTCAAAACTACACTGGGTTGGACCTAGATGATCTTTAAGGTGCCTTCTAACCCAAACAATTCTATGTTTCTACGTTGAAGCCTAATATAAGAGAGTAAATTCCAGGCAATTATTTGGGCTTGGCTGCACATGTTTCCCACACGGGGGTTTTGCATATGGTTTGAAGAACCATAGACATGGTACATGCTGAAGTTGACTTCTGCAATGAACTAGTCAGTGTGTTTGCATGCGTTTTCTAGCATTCTCCAGCCTCCCCAAAGCCACACCACCAGGAAACACTGTGTCCTTCAACCACTGATGCTATTAAAAGAGCCTGTTCACCATGGGTAATTATGAAGGCAGAATTATTTTTCCATGTTTTTACGTAATATGTTCAGTCATCTTGAATTACTACTAGCATTTTTCCAGATTGAAATGAGGAATACAGGGGGTTTTTGTTGCTATATCCAGACACTTAAAATGAAAGACTCCTTATATGGTCTCCTTGGCACTGGTTATTGCTCAGGAAGCATTCAAGGAGGATCAGAGTCATTGGAATTAGAATGACGGTCTTGTTGTCACTCATTTTACATTTCTCTTGGAAAAGTTATCTTTCTGGTAATGATTTTTTTCCTGTGTTTTTCAAATAGGAATATCAATAAAATTTGGAAATTTGAATGTAGTTTTCAAAGATTTATATTTAAAAATGTAAAACCAAGTTAATTAGGCAATGACCAAAATTGTCTTTTGTTTAGTTTCTTGATAACAGAGCTTGGAGATAAAATTAACACAACATTTCTTAAGCTGATAGATACAGTTTTAGATTTAGAATTCTTTTAAACCATCAAAAGAAAATACTTCATTTTGCTCTTAAAAGCTCTGGTATGAGGCAGTTATTTAAAAGTAGAGGTATTTCTCATTCAAAGAAAGTTATGGTCTCATTTTCCTTATTAGACACAACTCTCACTGGAATCATCCTGAACTTTGCTTCTGTGACTAGTATGGGTTTGAATGAGGCACTGACATTTTCAGGAGGCTCATTGTTACACTTCTGCTTTGCTGTGTCTTCCATTCCACTCCTTTATTGTGGCAAACCTATTGCCCAGTTTACTTTTATTCCAAAAATCTATTCATTTTTTTTTAAGAGAACAAAAAGAGGGGGGAAAAAAATCTCTCTATCAAAGGAAATGAATATTTTTGTCTCAGGGAATACTTCCTTTTAAAAGTTCCTTGAAAAACTTCAGTAGAATAATACCTGAGGTATACTCTCGGTGGACTGTGGTGCATAAATATCTGTATTTTGACACCATCTGTTTCAAGCAAGTCCATAATGTATTTGACTTTTACATTGGTATAAAACAGCAATCAAATTAACTAGATGCTGAGTATATTTAAACTATAATTTCTCCTTCCAGTAGGTCATATGGTGAGATAATTTTTCCAGATCCAGATATAATTTTTTCTCCCTGCCTTGTAACAACCTTCTGTTTCTTGCTACTGTTGACATGAAAAAGTTCTTACAGGAGAGAATGTGAGAATACAGCTTCATCTCTAACATCTTCCTTTCATGTAAGAAGAGCTTGGAAAAGAGATTTCTCAGTACTCTTGGATACAAATCAGGTATTCAGTAGATACTTTTTGAATGATGCATTGCGGTTTTCTGTGTAGGACACCCTCAGTGTTCCGAGGATAATAATTAATTGATTGTCTGTCAAGCTTATCCCACAGGACCTAATCATCTCCATTTTTTGCTAATACTACCTTCTTCTCCAAAGGTGCTTTTTCTTTCAAATTTAATAAATGATTATTGTAATTAATTTAAACATGGAGATTTATTTGCAAGCTGCCCTTAGGCTGAAGTCTGTGGCTTCTTTTTCAGGCCTTGCTGGTGTTGCATACCTAAAATCATGTCTGTTCTTTTTGTCTGCTATATAATATCATCTCAGAAACACTGCTACCTCTCCCTACAAACTTAGTCTTCCTTAGAAGATACACTAATTAATTTCCATTATCCTTCTACTTTGCATATTTTCCTCTCTACTTACAGTTTTATGTAATTTGCTTTGCTTGGCTTTGGGTTTTTTCATTACACTGTGAGCTTTTAAGTTTGGGGATATAACTTAATAGGATCTGATTTAATAAGATGCCGGCAGGTAGTACAGGACATAGATAGTTGAAATAATTGTTCATAAATGCTTTTTAATTGTTCATGATTCTTTTGAATTTAATAAATATATCTCCAGTACATACTGTAGAGCATTTTGTTTAAAATTTTCTATTTTGATCTAAAGGTTCCCTTTGTATTAGACTCTTCCTCATCCAGCCTGTGAAGTTAAGCACTGAAAGTTCTGCTGCTGCCGGGGGGTCAAGGGGAAATGTCACCTACTAAATTCTGACTGAGTGGTTTTAATTGCTATGTGCTACTAATTTGATGAACTGCCACATACGACAGGTGTAATAGGACGTTTATTCAATGTTCCCTAGCTTTTGAGTGTCCTTGTCATGTCTAAACAGAGAACTGACATTTCTGTCATCGAGTTTTGGGTTAGAATCTCAAACTTAAGGTAGTGTGAAACAAACAATTTTGTGAACTTTATCATGATGATTAAAGAGAAAAGAAGTTCTACCCTCTCCATAACATTAATGACAGACCAGATAATACCTTTTCCAGCACTGAAATGAGGTTAAGCACTTTGAAAGCCAAGGCAGAAGTGAAATTGAGCTTTTCAGAGCAGACCACCCAATTATCTCACATAGCAAACAAATCACTCTGCTCAGTGATTTTATAATGTAGAATGTTTTCGGAGTGCTATTGCAAACTTCATATCATCCTGAAGCATAAGCCACCATAGGCCTGCTATGCAAATGACCTTATTAGGGACAGCTGAACAAGTGACAAATTTGCACACAGATTGCCAGATAAAGTAGTACAAATTCTACAAGTAGCTGTGCTATTTAACTCTTCCAGTTTTGTGAAATACGCTTCTCTAATGATGCTCATGTTGTTATTCCAATCATAGATTACATCCATTCACTTCAGGATTTTAAAGCTAGTCTGGGAAAACATGTCATTTATCATGCATTTGCAGTCAGCTGTAGTGACTGAATTGACATGCATTTCCTTTTACAATTTTTTGGATCACTTTTACAATTTGGTCATGAATTTGGGAAGAGCAATGCCAAGCCAGTCTACACTATTCCCAGAATTGTGCAGGTGATGGTTGCTGTCTTTGTCAAAGGGGGATAGAACAATGTTTATTTTCCTGAAATTGTGGATCCACTTTAACAAATTACAACCTGTTTTTGCACCTCAAACCAATCAGAGCTATGCTAGAGCAACATTCAATGAGCAATCCTCACCAAATGTTCTTCCCAGGCCACTAAGCCACTGGGTATTTGGCTTTTTTAAACCTTCTTATAAAGAAATAATGACATTTCAGCATATGATATTATTTAAAGTCCAGGCTTGAGATGTAACTTTTCATGTTTTTAAAGTTTTCGTATTTTAAAAATCTTTATCTTCCTCTTCTTTGCCAGGTAATTTTGCAGAATGGAGTGAAAGGAGGGTGTGGCTATATAGTTACTTGTTTTTTACTTTCTAACTTGCCAGTAAGAAAGTGTCATTGCTTTTCAGAATATAAAAATATGCTTCAAAATTGGAGACTCGTGGAAGCTGTGGTGTATGTTTAGTGTTTCTCAGATGGATCTGGACTTCTGTTTCTACTTTGTGGCCAGCCACAACCATGTGGCTCCAGCACAGACAGGGAAAGCTTAATGTTTCCTAGCAAATAGTCTTTCTTTAGCCAGTTGAGGTTGTGTCTGCGAGCTGACTTGTCCTTACTGTGACCTGCTCTATTCCTCTCAATTCTATCTGAGGAAAATGGGTCTAAATTCTGCATATATTATCTAAAGCACTTTGAATGTTTGTTTCACATTATCATTGGAGCCTTACTGGAGCTTTTTTTAATCCTTTGCAAACACGGTTTAATAGAAAGCACAGAGAAAAGAACAAAGTAATTTAATCTCCATGAGGATTTGCATCAGTGATGTAGGATAGGCAACGGACATGTTCCCCAAAGCTGTAGATCCCCAGTTATAGGACTTGCCTTGTGCATGCTGGAGCAGCAGCAGCCGTCAAGTTGCAGCTGTCCTCTGCATCACTGCTGTTGGCTCACAGAGAAGTTGTGTTTGCTTTGAGCCCCTCCTAAAGTTTGATTCCCAAAGGGATCTTCACCCTGCAGTGTCTGAGAGACATGGTGGGTGGAGCGGCTACTTCCTTGCTTCTCCTCGCTTTCAGGCTGTGCGCATGTTGGAAAGCACCAGTAAATAGATGTCTGTGTGGGGAAGGCAGAGGGATGTTCCCTTTAAGTGTCTTTCAGTTTTCCCATCACTGAAGCCTGACAGAGACTTCATTATTTATAATTACTGTAATTTTCTGTTGCCGAGCTATAATGCAAAATGCCTATGTGGATATTTTTATACATTTACACTATTGTCTGGCAGTTGGGGACTTTGTAAAGATGTAACTTGTGAATTCTGGGTGATTTTATGAAGCCATTGTATTATGAATGCTTTGATGTGCATGTGACCCATGACAAGCTGTTGAGGCAGAACAGGGCTGAGGGCTGGGTGAGGAGGTGGTGAAGTGGCTGCTGAGCATGATCTTCAGAACGTGGGCGTGGGGATGTGAAAATTCAACCTCTAGAGATTGCCTGAAGAGCTTGGAGCAGTTATAGCCAGTCATTTGAGTTGTAACAAATCTAAATTGTACTCATTATTTAGTATTAAAAGGTTTGTCTTGAAACGCTGTTTTATTGGTTAATTATATAGAATGTCTTTATGTATTTCTCTATATAGAAAATATTTCCAAGAAAGGTCGTAAGATTTCCTTTTCCATTCCCTGATTTAAATTAAACAGGACAACCTTAATGTGCTGTAGCTATCTTTTAACCTTGCAGCACAGCACTATGGTAGCATTTATAATTTTTGTGAACTTGATCGTTTTGTTCGGTACCAAATTAAAATGCTAACAAATGAAAAACACTAAAGCAGAACTCAGTAACACATCATGTATTACTGCTGCTCCTTTGACAAAATTATCTTGTTGTTCTAATGTAGTGGGATTAGCTTTACCTCTCACTCCAAAATGTCATCACATTGTAAATAGCACATACAGCATTCTGTATACATACTGTAATTGCACTTAGGCTTGACTCGTTCTCATGCTCCTTGTTTCACTGAAGTCAATGAGGTTATGTGGTTAAGTGAGAGCAAAATGTACTCCTTTCATTTAGACTAAAATGGCAAATTACAGCTGTGAGTGCTTCTGGGGATATAGTGAAATTCACAATAAAATTTAAATATAATTTATGCATTGATCTGAAATAGGAAACTTTGAGTGCTCAGGAATGCTACAGAAAATTGGAGTGATTAGTGTTGAATTTTGGTCCTGTTTCTTCACTGCATTTTTACCACCTCATTACAGCTCATTACAGAATTTGAGATCTGGTATAGCTTCTTACAAAAGAGGAAAGCAGTTTTTGTCCAGTGACAAAAATAAAAGTGTTGGACTCACTCCTTACCAGAAAGAATTTTTTAAAAATAGTTGAAGGGAATAAAATTATTTTTGTAAGATTATTTCTTTTGAACACAGAGATGGATTGAAATTAACAACATTTCATAATAAAAGACCAGAACAGTGACTTCATCATCATCCATCATCATTATTTTAAATTTGAATGAAGAGCATTTTGATTTGCACAAGTCAGTACATGCTCATCTGCATCAGATGTGCAACCAAGACTTGGCTTTTTCCTATCTCAGCTTTTTCTGTTCATACTATGGTATTCTCTGCTGTGACACATTGAATAAAATGGACGATTATATGCTCATATTCCAGCACCCAATCTAAGTGTGAAAAATCACCTACGTGTAAGTTTTAAAGACCAGCTTGTAGGAGACGTACTAGCTTTTTTAATCTGGAAGTACAGAGTACTAGCAGCATTTGTGATTTATCAGGCACTGCAAAGAAGAGGCTGGTGTCTTAAACACACTACACTTGTCTGTCCCAGGCCAGACCTGGAACCTGGACTACTGCTGAATTTTCGGTTTCGTGGGGTAGATGCTGCATCCTCTAAGGGGAGAGTGAAGGCAATGTCCTGATGATAAAATGAGGAAGGCTTAGACAGCCTCTGAGAAGCAGTGCTTGGTATGATGGGACAGGTAATGCTGTGGGGCATATGTGAGGTATAGCAAGTGAGGGAAGTGATGCAACAAAGATTTTGTGTAGATCTCAGAAATCTGTGAGTTTGGTTTAAGGTATAACTTACGGTAAACCAAACGGAGATATGAAGATGAATTGGTGGTGTGCCAAAAGTTACAGGTATTAACGTTGATTCTCAATAGCAAGGCATGATTATCTCCTCTTCTTTACGTGTTTAGCTTCATTTGGGAAAAAAAAATCTAGTTTTAAATATCAGTGTAATATTTGTGCAATAGTGAATATTGTGCATAGAAAAACTGGACGGATCAACTGCACTGATTCACCTCTACTTAAGTAGCTACTATTAACACCACACTGTAGGAGCACCCAGGGAGTGGGTGGATGGGTGTGTAGCACTGCCCCCCGGTTTTGCACATGCAGGAAGTGGAGCATGGTACCCTCTGGCTCCAACTGCTTTCTCCTGCACTCTCAGAAGCTGTGTGGAGCTTTCTGAATGCATGCTAGACAAGTACCA
The DNA here is from genome assembly GCA_013389985.1 of Dryoscopus gambensis. Taxonomy (NCBI): domain Eukaryota; kingdom Metazoa; phylum Chordata; class Aves; order Passeriformes; family Malaconotidae; genus Dryoscopus; species Dryoscopus gambensis. The sequence goes on along the minus strand of WEIT01014799.1, from coordinate 15,921 downwards.
TTTTACATGGGCAACTTAGGGCCTTTTAGAAAGCCATAGAGCAAATAAATGCCCCAAGCTATGGCTCTGCTTTTCACCTCATAGAGACCCAATGGTTAAATGGCTGAAAAGGCTGGTTAAATGGATGAAAGGAAAATGTACCTTTTCTTGCAGCTTGGCCACAAGAAAAATAAATTCTCTAATTGATTGGGTCAAGAGGCCCTCAGGGACTCCTGCTTGGATAAAAACGGAATGTCATTTACAGCTGAGATAGGAAATCTGATCTAACACAGCTAAACAAATCAGGACCCTCAGAGATTCAAGTTGAAACTAAAGTTAGAGGCAAATGTGAATAGCTTAAGCTGTGGAGGGCCAAACTTTGTATGCTCTGAGGCCATATTTATTCCCAAGCTGCGATAGGCCAAACCTCTATAGTTACATTTTCCATGAAGAGCAGCTTTCTTAGGAAAGCGTGCTCAATGACACCAACATCTCTCACAGGCTTTTTTAGCTGATCCCTCCATGTAGCTGCCAAATCTGGCAGGCTCATAAGTCAAATTAGGGTCCTGAACTGATTCATTGGCAATTGTTGGCTGAAATGACTACGAATTGGCGAGGACAGGTGAAGCAACAGCAATAAAACCAGCCACATCTTCCTATACGTTGGAAATTGAGGAAATCACGAGTTAAAGTTGCAGTTTTCAGGGAATGCCCTTGCATTTTTTTTCAGCTGCATTTTGCAGAGGAAACTGAACAATATATTGTTTATGCACTAAGAGCAGTCTGGAGTACTGTTGATAATATAAGCAAAAATCTAAAATCAGTTACTATGCCCATAGTACCAAGTATTAAAGACTTTTGTGTCTCTTCTTCCCATACTAATGTTTATATCTTTTTCTACAAGTGTTCAGGTTCAAGCCCTCAGTAGAATTCTCCTGGCAGGCAGAAGTTCATGCAGCTGCCTCTTGCAGATGCTTGTAAACATCTTATATTGGTCATGGGGCTCTGGCAGGTGGGCAGGGTGGTTATGTATGATGAGTTATAGTCTTCACTGACGACCTCGTGGGAGGACTACAGCCACCTGGAACAAATCAGTGCAAACAGCTTTCATGTGTTCAAGAGGTGGGGCAGAGAAGCAGTGCCCACCCAATGGTGGTGTAGCTGCAGGGAAGCCTCAGCAGCCTCGAGTTTTGTTCAAGAGGTGAGTGCTCTGCACAGCAGCACATTAGAAATGCAAGGGAGGGAAGAACCAGCTACACTGATACCAGCCTGCACAACTGTAAAAGAGTAAAGGATTAGCTCATTCATATTAATAATCCACACGTGTGTGGCGGACAATGTAAGTCACTAAACCTATGGGTAATTACTTATATGTATATTTGTATATCTGTGTACCCATAGAGAGAGCTCTTTGTGAGTATGTAGATACTGACGGTTTGCTATGGCTGAATGATGTTACCCTTTATTTTGAACTTTGAAATTGATTTTTTTTTTCCTAAATAGGATTTTAATAAGCCCACAGGAAATGTTCACTTTTCAGAAAGTCTGTGATTTTTATAACAGTTTTCTTGGAATTAATTGGCAGAGACTGATCTTGACCTCATTTTCCAGACCTTGGAAAAAATGAAATTGAAGCAGTTGACAGGTACATATAAATGACAACTTTGCACAATGATTTATTAGTTAATTTTTCCTACTTGGAGGTGACTGTCCTTGTAAGCAAGGGTTATTAGTATTTTTCTGTTATCTGCATTTTCCATTTAGTCATTATAAATATGCTATTAGTGTTCTATACATTGCACTAATCACATAAAACTTGGATGTTCTTTTGTTTTTGTGAAGCTGTAATTATTTTTCTACACAGGTTTTTCGTGGGCCTGCAGGAAAGAATGGTTCTGGTTTTGATTTATTTTGAAGTAAGATTCCTGAGGGCTGGATTCAATAATACAATCCATTTGTCTTAAGCACTGCAAAGGCTCATGGCAAAGCTCTAAAAATCAATTTTTTGAGAGACAGAGAAAAGATGTGTGTGAGAGAAGATGTACAGCAGTTTTAGCAGTCTAGAACTGTGAGGTGTTTTCTTTTTTTTTCAGCCAGTGTTTAAATGGTTATAGATTTGTTTGTTTTAAAAAGATTATAATCAAATATTTAAATCTTAAAATGTAGACCCTGTAAGTAGAAAAAAGCGGACATCATTTATAAAAGCAAGTAAGTTATATTAATGAATTCAAAATAAAATCCCATCAAAACACAGTGATTGGAGTGTAAGATCTCTCCTACAGAACTGGACATAAAACCAGAGCTAGACTGTGACGTTAACTAGAAATCATTTAATGCTGTGGTTCCATTCTCACTAAATACCAAATATCAGTGGCCTGGCTGTCAAAAAGTGAACTTGGAAGCAAATGGAGGGATAATTTGAAAGGCTGATAGCACAGCACACATGCAAAGATGGGAGTGGGGGAAAAGGAGATACTTCAGTCTTGATGGTGTTGCCTTGAATTCAGGTGCCTGCCCAGTGCAGAGCTGCTCTCAGGAAAAGCTCAGCTGCTAACTGGGACAGAGCAACCTCTGCATCCTCCACAGGGTCTCTGGCAGGCGAGGCCCTGCCAGCCCATCTGCTGGGAGCTTTGCCAGTGCCTGTCACCTCTCTGGAGCTCCGTCAGGCCGCTGCCAGGGAGGAGGAAGGTGCTGGCTCCTTCTTGGGGGCCCAGCCAAGTGCTGGTGCCCAGGTGGCCTTTACTGGTCACCAGCACAGTGTGAGCCCCATCTCACAGGGTGAAATCAAATCATAGAGGTTTATAGAGTAAGTCACTTTGTGGAATGGTTTCCACATTTGTGATGCAAGTTTGTGAATGAAAATAAGGTTTAGGGTCCTTTGAGTTATTCAGCCCTTTCTGTAGGGAGAGAAGTTGTGCTGTGAGGCAGGTTGATTGTAGATTTGAGTAAGGCCTGACTGTAATAATCCTGTAAACCAAACAGTGAAAGTGTTATGGATAATGTTATGCAAAACAGAATGAAGGAACTGGAGTATGATTCTGACTTGCAATACAACAGGGAATATATCAGAAGATTCTGTTTTGCTTTGCTACTGTGGAACAAAGACTGGATGTGCAATATGTGTATTGGTTATATTTTACATAAATCCTTAAAATGTTAATATTGGAGTGGATTTGTTTGAACAGAACAGAGATATGTTCAGTTCATTGAAAGACTTCATGATATTCATTTATAACAAAGCTGAAAAATAATTTAAGTAGACTTTTTATTAAACATGAGAGACCTAATCCGTGCTTCAAAAATGTATTTGCATGGTTTGAGGGAACTTCTGGGACTAAAAGATGGTGAAAAAGAGGCTTAAAAGTGAAGAATGATACGGTAGTGAGACTTTAAAAAGATCCTGAATTTAATCCTATAAACCCTGTAGGAGTTACAGGACAGGACTTCAGCGGATAAAGTTTTGTTGCCCCATTAAAGTAATTCTCGTGTATTTATGGAGGAGATCTGAAGGTTTATATTTTCAAATTGCATTCCTATATTAAAAAATAATCTCTGAATGGAAGTCTGTGATCAGGGATTCACCTAAATACAGTTTATATGACACTGCAGTCTCCCTCTTCTTGCAGAGCTGCCCAGGGCTGAGGACAGGGGCTGGACAGAGCCAGTGCTGAAGAGCAGGTGAGGAAGTAGAACCTAGTGGCATTTTTAGGGCAGGGAAAAATCAGATTAATCTGAAGTAATGATGCACCATCCTCAAACCAGGAATTTACTGCAGGAAAGTGTCCTTCCCTTTTCCCCCCCACCTTCTCAGCTTGTCACCCCGGCACAGTGAATCTGTGGCTGGACACGTGTGATGGAGCGAGAGCCGTGGGCTGTGCCAGCCTGTGCAGGTACAGGGGGATGCGCTCGGCAGGGGTGCCCCACACGTGTAACAAACAATCAATCCCCTGTTGGGCTTGGGCTCTTCCTGTGTGCGTGGTGTGCACTTGCCTGATGCCTCAAAAGGCCTACGACGACTTTCAGCTAGTTGGAAAGTTAGTATTGCTGTGGCCTGTTTTTTGAAATGGATCTCTGTGGCTTTTTATTTATTTTGTGAACCTCATGACTGGTAGAGATGAAACAACTCAAATGAACTTTTAAGATCAAAAGTAAACCAATTCATGTACTGAGTTGCTGCAGGGACTTCATAACTAAGGATAGGCACTTTTGCTTGCACGTTACTTTTTAAAAAGAGAGATGGATGCCATGTAAAAGTTGGCAGTTAGCAATATATTATTTGCTAAATTATTAGTGGGTTTGTTCCCTGTTATCTTATTAATTTTGAGGTGCTAGCTGCTAGCAAATTCTCCCTTTTTAGTAGTGGTGACTACTTTTAAAGTTATAAAGATTTGTGCGTCATAGCAATACATGGAATTACATATAAATGCTGAAAACTGACATTTTAGTTTGCCTAAAAATTATTAAAGTGAAATTCCTGGATATGTATCATCCTAGTTGTTCCTATAACTTGTGGAAAGAATAATTTGTATGATTAATGTGGTCATTTTTCTGTTTGTCCAATATCAATATTTAGGTTGTAATTTCTTTAGTGTTCATGTTTATTTGCCAAAATCTCTTTTGAGTTTTTATCTCAAAGAAGAACTGCAATTTTTAAAAGATTGTGTTGTGCTACTTAATTGTGCCTGTTTGGATAAGCGAAACAGTAGTGCTTTATTTTAATCACTGGATAAATTTGTTTTTCTAGAACTGGTTTGTGTGTCTGAATTTACTATTTTATTTCTATGAATTCTCATGCATTCAGTTTTGAAATTTTTCTTCTGGTTGTGCCAGCACATACCTGAATATTCTAAAAAGAAAATACTAAGTAGACTGGAGAAAATCAAATAAATGATTTAGATTCTGAAATAAAAAACTGGTTATTTTGGGGGGAAATTATGGGGAAAAAAGTGAGGTAATAATCATAACATTGGAGACTAAACATTTACTTGATTATCTCCTAATTAGTATTAAAAGTGAAGAAATTCTGGAAATAATTCAGAAAATGTGAATTGAAAGAAGAATCAGTTACTGTAACCCTTAGAAACTGAACAGAGTATTGAATGCATTTTATGGATTCACTATAAATTTTCTGTTGAGTGCAGGGGTGATTCTACTGCTCTTAATCCCTTGACTGTTGATTTTTCTTCTTTTTGGTGAAGGATGTTCATATATTCTTTTCTAATTATCTAATTAGATAATTAGAATTTATTTATCTAATTTATCAGTTGGGCCTCTTGAAGATCCTTTATAAACTTGAGCAACTTTACAATATGACACCAATAATTTAGCAATTGCTGAAGTAAAATGAGATGGGGGTTATTGTTTTTAATTGGAAATTTTCAACTGAATTAGAGATGAAAATAATAATAAAAAAGACTATTATAACCTAGGCTATAGAAGTATCTGTTATATATATATGTTATTTCAAATGTATACATAAATAGCTGTTATTTCAGATAACAAGGTGGGGTTTTTTTGCAGAGGATCATCGTATCAGTGGATCTTGCATTGATGCTTGACAACAGCTTGAAATGGGTTTGGATTCGCTGGGAGAATTTGGAACTGTGGTGACTTGTGGGTGGATGTACAGGTGTCTTTGCTTGTAGGATTCTACCCTGTGGTTTTTAAACCAATCCATTTTAGAAATTTCTGATTCTCGCATAAATATTTCATTAAATATTTATTATGCAAAAAATTTAAGGAAGTTAACTTTTTTTTCCTCATTATCCAGTCATGTAGATTTGCTTATCCATATTATACCTGTCTCACTTGGAGCCATGGGACACAATGATCACTGAAGTCCTACTTTTTCTATGAATGTCATCTGAAGGACACCGTGAGAAGGACACTTCACAGAAAAAACGCCTTTCATGTCCTCAGGCCCCACTTCAATGGGAAAATCTAAAAGCATCAGGTGAGTCTGAATGACTGTTATACTATCAGAGAGATATATCACAATTAGGAAGCCCAGAACAAATGCAACTGTTTCCTGGGCAATGAAGCATGAGATTAAAGGCTGATGTCCAAATGTAAGAATCCAATTAGCAAGTGACTTATGTCTGTGGTACAAAATCAAAATGCTGCTATTTAATTTACATATTCCAGACCTGTGTGGGTTCATCTCCATGTAAACTACAGAAGAATTGTTTATGAGTAGTTAAATGTGCATCTGGAATAACAATATGTGGTGTTATAAAGAAATAGCATATGAGAAATAGTGTACAAGTGCTGCTATCTTCCACTTCTTGTTTTCCACAATGAACTCTTGTACACCAGCACCTTTAGTGGTGCAAGTTATTATGGATACTGACTGCAGTTTCACAGCTTCTGATAAATTTGGGGATAAGCCAACTCAGCAGTTATACCTTGGGTAGGAAAAGCATGTTCTTGAGAGGATGCTTGCAGTATCAGACTGCTGCAATTTGCAATGGTAGCCAGTTCCCCGCAGTCTGATGGTGCTTTGGACATTCCTGTCATGTTTTCCCTAAACCCAAAGTAAATAGAGGCGAAATTGTACTGTTCCTTTGTGATATGTTCCTCGAGGAGTGAACCTATGAAACTTAGGGATTCCTTTATGAGAGGAATGTGGTCATGTTAAAGACTTGAGAGATTTTGGTGGGGGAAAGACTTGAAGGTTATAGACTAATTTAGATAGAGGTCTATTTCACAGGTCATTTATTTGGATGATTGGGATTTTACAGAAGGAGTCTGGGGGAATACATTAATTTCTTTGAAGTGTCTAAAGTGTATGGTTTTATGATCTTACTTTATTGAGTAATGCACCTTTCTGATTTCCTTTTAACAGCTCCCTAGAATGTATTTATAACTTATAGGATCATGCCTAAGCTCAGTATCTAAGCATGCATGTGCCTGCATGTAATAAATGATAATGGAAGAAGAGTATTGGGCTGTTAGTTGTAGGGATTAGAAACCTCTTCTTTTATGACCAAGAATAAATGCAACTGATGGAAGATAACTGAATTCACACATATATTTATTTTCACAGAAACATCAGGCATAGATTATGAGACACATATACATGTAGAGAGGGGAAAATTGAGGACATATGCTGGCCTTTCAAACAATGTAGAGAATGTGCATTTAAATGTACTTTTAGGTCTGTAAAGTTGACCTAAACATCAAATTTTAAAAAAAGTCAACCAGATGTGACCCTGTATGCCTCATAAACCCTACTGAATAACTGCTTTTATTTCTTTGCACACAGTGCCTTGCTAAATGTGATTATGGAGATTTTGAATCCATATTGGTTTAGGGTAATATGAAAAGAGCTCTGTTTAAAATCAGTGAGTAAATACATCCCATGTTAATAGAACCTACATCGTCTAAGTGTGGCCTTGTGATTCTTATTATCATGGCTGCCTTCATCATAAATTGTATAATTAAAATGTTCCTAGTTACCAGCTTATTAGAAGGGGCTTTGAATGAAGCAGTTGAGAAATTTGGATGAGAAAATAGAACAATTTTATGATTTCATTGTTCTTTATTCTTAGTGATGCTTGCTTCATCCTCACAAGCTATGCCTGTGTGTGGTCACTTTGCTTTGTTGTATGGCTCTGTTCTCATCCTGTCATGACATCTGCTCACAGTCTGTGTTATGGATTTCACTAGTGTCATTTTTCCTGATGCTGGCAGAGTCTTTTTTTAAAAAAACTATTCAGAAGGTACAAACGCGAGAGTTAGTGACCATAGTCTTTTATGTGAGTTTTGCTTTGCTAGATTTTCTGGGTTTGTACCATGAAACAAAACTTCATTAGAGAGCATGTAGTTACTATGACCTCTCCTGACACTGTTTTTCGCTGTTTTCCAGTATTGCTGCAAAAATTTACAGGGAATAAGATCCTCCTGAAAGTATTCATAGTGTCAGTATTAGTCACCACATTACTGTTGGCTCTATAAAGCTGCCAGGGACTAAGCTCCATTTTTCTCTTCCGTTCCTTTCCTGCTGCAATTGCATTTTCTAGAGTTAAGACCACCAGACTTTCTAGGGAAAATGTAAGATTTCATGCTAAATTTTACTTTACTTCCACTTTTCCTGTTATAATTTAGGGAAATACACTTGAGATTGAGAAAGTGATTCAGGTGAGGCATCAGATGGAAATGAAAACCAAAAATTTTGGCTCTGAACTCATGGACAAAATTGTCGACCCCTATAGATAATCCCTCTTCTATTGCTGGTACTGCTTTTACTGTTCACTATGGCTTATGAAAAAGCATAATACAGAGAATGACCTGATTCTGTTTTTAACCCTTTTTCCTTCTTTATACCTGGTATTTCATGCTTTCAAACCCCTTCTGCTTAAACTTCAACTTCAGCTTTTAAAATTCCCAGTAGTTAATTTTTTCTGCTAATTAATGTACCAAAAGTAGATTGAGCTTTTCTTTGGATATAAACTGCATGAATTGTCTATACAGAAAAATTCATAAACTTCTCTGTAAAAGGATAGAAAGATGGATAAAAAGAAAAGATGGGGGAAGGAGCACAAAGCCATAGGGAAGAAAGAGGACAGACTTCCTTGATTTAACCATCCAAAGCATGGAAGGTTTTGCAATATTCTTTTTTCAAGAGATTCAGTTCGTTGTTCCAAAATGCTTGGTTTTGTAATGTCTATGGTGCAGTTAATTTTCTTAATTTCCTAAGATTTCTGCTGTTTCTTGAGATGCAGGGAAAAAAAATCAGTGCATTTTAAAATTTATATTTTCTCCATTTATTGAATAAATCATCCTGACAGGAGATGAAATAGCTATCTCCCTGCTGTGGATATAAAAGATACAATCATCTTTCTGCTGAACTTCTGGATCTCATGCATGTTATTGTAATAGACTTTGTTACTGCTGAGAATATGAAATGGAATAAAGCTTTCACCAAAAGTTTATTTTAAATGCACTGGTTTTTGAAGCCTAAAGTAAGTGTTAGAGTAGTGAAATGTTTTATATTCAGCTTTAGCATTGGACGGTCATGGCAAAAAGGAAATATTGCTGCCTTCAGCCAGGTATTTTGTATTTCATATTATTTATGCTAGGCAGGGAGAATAAGAGATGCAGAGATAGCATGGAGATGTGATTTTGCTAGAATTTTGCTGTTTGTTGTTGTTTGTAACTTAACAACAGCTTTGTTGTAACTTAGGGCCAGATTCCAAGCTCTGCATCAAGTGCACATCCTTCTGCTAAACTGGACTGTATCAGCCTTGAAAAGTCCTTAATGTCAAGGTAGCTTCTATAAATAGCAACAGTAGTCATTTGAATGGATGGAAAATATCTGCTATTCCCCGGAAGCTCACAGTAATTTCTTACATTTATTGAGATATTTTTCCACTTTAGGGAGGTGTGCCTCTATTCAGTCTGCTTGACATCTAAAGGGTGTGATACTGGACAGTTACAAATGCACCTGTGGTTTAAGGGGAGACATTAGGCAGACTGAGAAGTCAGTCCCGTTGGACCATCTGCTACATTGAAACAGAGCTGAATTAATGTAGACTTGAGTAGCTGGATTGGTGAAAGCATAACTTATGAAAAATAAAATATAAACATTTCATTTAATGGGACTCTTACAACTGGAAGTGCAGAGAATACTGGGAGATGATGGTGCCTGGAGCGGCTGGTACCTAGTAAGGGTTAGAGATTCAATGCAGCCATCATTTGTACAACTTAGATTTTATTAAAATCAGCAGGCATTTTACCACTCGTATTCACTACACTATCCTCTGTGCTATAAAAGCTCTCAGACAAGTACAGAGCATTTGTCAAATCTCACCATAAATTGTACATTTCTGTGAGCTTGTTGCAGCATACAGTTTCTTCAGAATTTCAGTCATCCATAGCAAACCAAAGCATGTTATCAAACCTTTTGTCAAATGAGTATGCAGCGATTCACAAAGCATGTATTTTAGATTCCGGATTGTTAGGAGATTATGTAGGCTTACATGGACTAATATGAAAGTAAGCTCTTTCACATCTGTCCAGAAATGAATGTTATTTTTAAGTAACACTTCGCTATTCTTGTATGTTTTTTTCTGGCAAAGCCTTTCCTACTGTTGCCGATATTTACAATGCAGTCTTTAGATGACTGCAGCCACTGACTACTAGAAAGTGTGAAAAGAGTTGTGTAAATCAGGTCTAGTAGAAATACACAGCTTAGAGTAATAGAAGTATTATGTTAAAGGAAGAAGTTGTTTAAAATTTCACATGCCATTGTTCTTGAAAATGTTTAATTTATGTAGATATAAATTAAAAAGCAAAAAACAAAGAGTAAAAAAGGTCCGTCATCAAAAAAGCTGACGAACACAAGGAAGAAGAGAGTCCTAAACGTTCAGGTCCTGTGAGAGGCAAGCTGATTTCTAGTACACAATACATCAAAATAAATTTCATAATTCCTTGATAAATTCTCCATTTCTAATAACTTCGGGGGATTCTTTAGTCTCAGCTTTAGTTGCAGTCCTGACCTTGACACACAGGTAGATACAGTAAAGGAGTGTAGTCAGCTACAAAAAAGAAAGCCTTAGTCTATTGCTGTGCAGTCTGGCATCCCAAATTGCCATCATCAGGCGCATGCACTGAATTCAGTGCTTCATAGTGTTGGTCATGGTCTGTCTCCAGCTGGTAAAGTAGGAGACACTGCACCAAAGGAAAGCTGCAGATCTCATATCTGTTCTATGTTTGAGCTCTTCCAAGTTAAGATATTCATCTGATCCTTTCTATTCTAAATGTAAAAGAAAGAAATAGTCCCGAAAGTAAAATTTAGAGCTCCCTGGTCTTAGATGACAGAGCTCATGGGCAACAAAACTCCTCCTCACTTTGTTTCAGATCCATAAATATCTCTGGAGAGTGCAAGAGTTTTAAGTGGCCAGATGGGCGCTGTGATATCATGTAATATTGGAGACAGGCCTGGAGTTAGGGTCACTCCAATGCATTTCACTTTGGAAAAGCAAAAGCACACTTCTGGGCCAAGCTTAATTCCCAGGTTGATGTGCTGAACAAGCCGTGGGGCCAGGGCAGAGCACCGATGGTGGAGGGCAGGAGGGTAGGCCCAGCTATGAGTGCGCCTGAGCTGCTGGCCACGGTGTCCTGCTGTGCCTGCGGCCTCCTCTGGCCTCTCTGGCTGGTGCTGCCTTTGCCTCAGGAGCCGCTTCCTCTCATCACTGCTTCAGGGGAAAAGCTGTAAGGATGCAGCTCGTGATGTGAGGAGCAGTGAATGTGTGGGAGTAGGAACAGAAGAGAGCAACTTGTGAGAGCCATTAAAGCTGAGCTGTCTGCCAGTTCCATGCTGGGTTCTTGGGCTCTGGGCTGAGCATCTGAAGTAGTGTCAATGCCTGCTGTTGTTAGGTATTGAAGATTTTCTCTTAGTGCCTGTACCAAAACACTGCTTGTTAGCACACACCCATGCCATGCTTCCTCCGGGCAGACACAGCTTTATTTAAAAACAGTCCAGGTAGGTACTGCTCAAGTACCTCTCACGAAAGGTCTTTATTAAACAGTAAACTGAACCCTTGGTAGCCAGAGTTGCCAGTGCCTGTCAGAAATATTAATCTGAAAAAGGGAGATAGCTGCTACTTTAATAAATATCAACCTCCACTGAAACATTTCCTAGAAGCTAAAACAGGAATATGTTTTAGGAGATATTAATTGTGCTGTAAAGGTTTCCTGCTGATTTGGTTTATGGCATCTGCTCTTCTCTATCTACTAAACTTAGGTGGTCTTGTATCATTCAATGGTTCAGTGATGCTTATGTCATTAATAATTCTCAGATGCTCCTTGGGAAAGTTACACAGTAGGATAAATCCTGTATCTGTTACTGTGCAGTTTGTCAATAGGAGTTCCAGGCTTTTTTAAAAAAGTGTTTCTCTATTAAAATGAAGATGTGTCAGGAACACTGATTGTATGATGATGGATGCTGAATGAAAAGCTTTAGAATAGCTAGAGATGTTGTGGGAATATTATCAGAGCGACAGGTGCACGGCGAGCTCAGGCTTCCACGGGCCCTGGCGAAAACATCCTGGCCTTGAAGGAGAGAAGGAATGAAAACAGAGAGGCCCCAAACAGAAGCTGAGAGACGTGCAAGCCACGAGCACAGGAGCAGGGGGGGNGTTCTTATCTGTTTTCTCTTGAATTTTTTTCCCCCTCATAATTTCTGGATGGATCTCTTTCTTTGGCAGGCTCCCAGAACAGCAAGTAACTACACTAGGCTGTTGGACATATGCTGTTAAAACTGATTGTCCATGGCAGTGTTCAGGCAATTTATATATTCCCTAAAACTTATTTTAAAAGGTCTTTTTGTTACCCTCTATCTTAAAAGCCAGTTTCAACAAGCATTACTGAGATTTTGATTTATTGTTATGAGTGATGGTTTTAAATGTGCTGGTGCTTTCACAGGAAGATGAAAAACATACTCTTGTGTTATTTTTTCCCAACCCTGCCTGCGATTTCAGGTACAAAAAGCAGATTGTGCTTTTGCTGTACAAAGGCTTCTCTGAAATTCCCCATGACATTTAGGTATGGATTAATAGTTTGTTGATTATTTTTAGGCTAAGTGTTACTAAATACAAAGTCTGAGTGTGTCGCAAATCTCTTACTCAGAGATTATTCATTCTTCTTATCTGTAAGAGGATCAGTCATTCCATAATTTTATTACAGTCAAATAATCAGCAGTAATATACCTGAATGGGATTATAAAATACTAAGAATCTATGAATGCTACAGCTTTGTTAGTTATAAGATTAATAAAATTCTGAGGCTTCTGTCCATCAGTTGTTCTATAGAAAACAACAGAGGTGACAAATTTGGGGACTGCTGAATCAGTACTGAAAGATTTGCACTAGGAAAATGCCAAACTAAGATTCCAAATATTTTGTATTCATTAAGAAAAAGAGATATGGGTTTATATTCAGATTGGGTATGTAGAAAGATAATACTGTTGACCAGTCACCAGACAATACTGCCTCTCCATCCTTTTATTCAGACCTTTGAATTATGATCCATCCTGTAATATGGAGTTAGACAGTCTTGACCAGCTACCCTGTAACCTTACCATGTCTTTGTCATATTTGCTAAGTCAAGTAATAGTGTTTTTCAAATATCTTCTGCATTCTTTGATAGAAAAGCAAATGCCTTTGGTTCATTGGAGCAAATTTTTGGGTAATGAAATTTCTAATTTGTATGCATTTAGGCAAACTTGATGACTGATAAAAGTAGGAAATATTAAAAAATTACAGTCCATTCAGTAGCCTAAACATCCAGTCCAGTATGTTGGTGCCTCTTGCCTTATTGTTTAATTCTTCTAAATGCTGTGTTGCTCCTGAAATACACATAGAAATTTGAAGTTCTGTGTGGTTTACATTTCAATAGAATAGATGGATAATGGCTGATTCTTAGCACCTCGACTGGCATAATCCTAACATACAGTGGGCAAAGTTTGATCCATGGAACCATTGATTTGCATGAGCTACTTATGCACTAACATGTACAGTAAATGTACATGAGGTACAAGAAATGTGCAATGGGATGTCATTATAATGACAATATAAGGCTCCAGGTGGTCTTTTTAGAAAAACAGAGCTTTCAAATTAATACCTTGATACTGCATATGGAATGAAAAGAAAGACCTTTTCTCCAATAATGTGTAAAAAACCTGATATTTTCGACCTCATACGTGTGCAGTAAAATGAAACCTAATGTTGACATAGCTCTGAAGTAAATAAAAAGATGAATATATCATTGCAGGTATTGACTAGTGTGCACTCTAAATGATTTGCAGATTACATTCCTCTGAATGTGTTCTACAGCAATTCTAGTTGGTTTATGTTCCTTTAGATTTACAAAGAAATTCCCTTCATCTCTTTTCTTAGTCTGTTTGCAAAATAGAAATATATCTAAATGTAAAAAAAATTAAACCTTTCCAGTAAACATGACCAAGCATCTGCCACAAGCCATCCTGAGGTAGGCCATATATACATTTGGTTGACCACAATGTTATCAAGCTATTCAGACCTTAAGATTTCCAACACCTTTCTGAACAATTAATAACCTATCTGTGCAAACCAGGAATTTTGGCTCTATGGAGACACGAAGTAGCATTGTCAGATTCTGTTTTCTTCTTCAGAAATATTAGACCTGGGATATGAGCTTAAGCCATTTCCACATAATGGCAAGAAGGGCTCGTGTGTTCTGAAGTACTGACTTGGTAGCTTCAGTGCTTTGAATAGTGATTGAAACTCTCACAGCAAACTGGGAATAAGCAATCTGTGCGCTGAATATTACTCAATTATTAATTAAAGGGAGCTTGAAACTGTGGGTATAATTGGTGAAAGGTAATGCCCATCCTTGGCCACTGTACAGTGTTTGCTGCCTGGGTGGGAGTTTGAAGCAGGATTCTGCTTGGGCAACCACAAGTGAGTTTGTCGTTGTTCTGCCCTTTGGTTATTTCATCCAGAGATGCTGTAGACACGCTGTGCATTCAGAACTACACCAGATGCACGAAGAATTAAAATGGAATTGTCAAACTTTTTTTTTTTTTTTAATGAGGCACTTTTCAATTTCCTGGAGCATTTGTTGATACTCTAGGGGATATATCTTTTGATGGTATTTCATCAAGATTGTTGTGTAATTGGGTAGTTATTAATCCAAATGCAATTTATTTTTGTGTTTCAGGATCATTGTCTTGCACTGTCCAAAATAGTTAGGCTTCGGACTTCAGCTTTGAGCTTACATAATAGAAGACACTGAGAACACTGTGATTAAGGTTCATTTCATACCTGTCATGAATATTCATAAGTTATGGTCTTGTGCCTTTGCAATGCATAGATAATTATGTAATAAACTAAAAGATACAAGTTCTGTTAGACCGTTTTTGTGCTAGCTTTACTGGAATAAAAATAACCATCTGCATAGAATTAAAAACATTCAATTGCACTTTTATCCATAAAACTGAAAAGGTTGAAGGATGTACAGTTATTGTACATCTAAATATATCTAAAAATGTGTCTTTGAGTGTCAATGTTGAATTGGTTTAAATTATCGCTTTTGTTTTTTCTAGAATTTTTCTATAAATAGGATTTCTATTATGTATGTAAGGAAATAGTTGGTTTTCCTCGTGTTTGGATTTACTGGTGGGTGGTGGTAGAAATGCTCATTATTTGCTGAAAATTAACAGCAGCCGTAGTCCTGTGCAATTATTTTACCATAGTATTTGGTCCAAGATGAAGTAAAAAGTGAATTAGTCATGTGTCCAACTTTTGCTTCCATTACTTTGCTTCAAAGGCTTTATCAGATATTGCCGATGCATGTTCTTCTAAGTGAAAACAATTAATAGTTCAACATATCTTAGCCTGAAAATATTCATCTTGGTGTGGTGGGTACGCAATACACCTGGAAGGAATGTCAACTAGTTTATATCTGAGCTGATGTATAGCATGACGTTTAATGTAATTTTCCTTTAGTGTCACTTTACTGGGGCCAAAATCAATTTTGTATGGAAACTATTTTACAGCTTGCGTGGAATGAACTTGTGCTTATGATTTGTTTCCTAATAAGATGGTCTAGCTTAGTAAATGTGAAAGCTGCCTTTACCTGATGCATTTTATGGTCCTTTTGTCAAGATTAAAGAGATAAGAAATGCAAATCCTCAGGCAACTACTAAACATGCAGAGTTTTTTAGATTGCCAGTGAGAGATGAAGTGGATAAGTTTGATCCTCATGATGTCGTGTCTGTTCTATAAAAAAACAAAACCTCTCATCCACAGATATCTGTTTGGACATTTTCCCGAAAAGATATTTTCATATATGAAAACCAAAAAATTTTGAATGTATTTTGTAGCTTGGCAACCAGAAGATGTGCAGGCACTGTCAGAGAATTGCTGATCCTACATTTCATTACCCTGTCTTTAATGCAGA
>WEIT01014798.1:302210-322767 GCA_013389985.1 Dryoscopus gambensis | reverse complement strand
GGACGCGCCCGGAGCCCCGGGATGGCGGTGACGCGTGGGTGGCCGCGGCAGAGCCGCGGAGCTGCTCCTCCCGCCGTGCCAGCCTCCGGCCCGCCTACCTGCGCCAGAACACCCCCGGCTGTACCTGGGCTGCAGGTGTCCTTGGGGCTTCCATTGAAAACAGAAGCAGCTCCGGCAAGTGTGAGAGTTCGCCATGTCGTGATAGGAGCTTGCTGACGGGCGGAGACGGCGAAAGCAGCACGGACCTGTAAGGGTGAAGGGGACAAAGTTGTCCCGTTTGACCTTCATGCCCGGGGCTCGACTTGAGGAAAAGCTGAGGGAGGACGTGGAACTCGGTCCCCCTTGTAAAGCAAGTGTAATCCTGACAGAATACACACAACACAGCTCTAAAAACAAATTTCAGAATATAACTTAAAGTTTTTTCTTGTTTGATAGGGAACTCACCATGACCTTCAGTAATTCTGCTTTGAGGTCGTTTGGTATCATAGCCAAATTTGGGCTACATTTCAATACATTCTGAAGCATGTCTTTGCACGTGCTTTATTGTACCCATAACATTTAAAGGGTATTGCTTATATCTGCCCAAGTTGAGCACAACATAAGCAATTACAAAATCCAGGGCCTCTTGTATTGTTCATTAAAGTGGTACAAAGAACGCAAAGTCAAAAAAATATTAGGAGGGGAAAAAAATTACCCTTGTATTAAACTTCCCTTGCAACTATGCTTTTCAGGTAGAAAGGTAGACAAGAAAGGGAAACCCTCCTCTTTTTGACCATTTTGAGTAACAACCTTGTTTGATTCCACAGCATTACTGCTTTATATTGCTGTCAGCAAAAAGAGTTACAGAAGAGAAATTGCTCACCAATTGGCATGCCTATCCTATTCCAGAACAAATCAGCCTAAAATCTCAAAGAGGTGGCAACAGGAATGATCAGTTTCCAACTGTCAGAGCAAGCTAGGAAGATGGTGGAAGAGGAGAGGTGACAACGCAAGAGTGAGCATCCTCTGTATGTTTTACAGATCTGCCCAGTCTGACCAAATTACATCATTTCTTACTCATATGAAGCTGCGCTACACACACGAAGTAACAACCAGGGGACAGTGAGTTACATCCTACATGCCAAAGGATGCACAGAGACCAGGAGACTGGGACACTTCAGTTTCAGCAAAGACCAGCAGTGACTGATGGCAGAAGGGAAGAAGATGCAAAGCAAGGCATCATGTCTATTGTTCTTGGACTTCAGGAAGAGTGGAGTTGGCTTCTTACTTAAAGCCAAGTTTTTATCTTCTTGCAGCCATTGAACTTTTGAGGGAATCTCTTGAGACTCTCCCATGCAAATGCTCAGGAGTGAAAGTGTATCTGAAGGAGCAAAAAGAAACAGCTGAAGCCAACAGAAATGTATGCACTAAAGCTGCAAAGCACAGCAGGGTGTGAAAATAGGAAGTAGAATATATAGCATAGTGAGAGAAGGAAATACATGAATCAAGGAGCAAAGGAAGCAATATGAAATGCACTACAAGAAAAGGCATAGCATGATGATAATAGAGGAAAAAAAAAATCTGTAGCCCAGTGAACATAGCCCAGAAGATTTAGCAACATGCCTATCTTTAAAAAAATTAAAAAGTTGAAGTGCCATAACTGTCCTCTCTAAACAAAGCAGAGGCACCCATCATTCTATGAAACTGCACAGGAAATAAAAGGAAGAGTCCTTTTTCCATACTGGAAAAATGTGTTATCATAGAGATATGGTATGCAGTCATTATTAACAAAGTTAAGAGAAATGCAAAAAAATCACTTAGAATAAAAAGGAACAAAGAATCTGGAACTTGAAAGCTATTTTCATAATTGAACAGGTTACAGCATGTAAGAAAGTTACTTTTGTCATTACCTGGAGTTTTGGGGTTTTTAAGAATCTGTATTGTCTTGGGTAACTGCGACAATCAAAAAAAACCCCATACATTGAAAAACTCTGAATTTTCAAAGTCATCATCCTTGTCTACACTCTTTTTTACCCCAAGACCTTGTACAAGGCATACTGCTAAACTTGGTAATTGCTTTTCAAAGTCAGCTGAAGATACTCTGTTCCTTCCATGAACACCTGGCCTTGGCAAACTGACCTGTTTCACTACTTCAAATAACCCATGAATGGGCTCATCTGACATTCATATAGAAGTACCGTCTTTACCTTCCAGGCATGGGAAAGCATTACAGCAAACAGCAGCTCAAATTTCTTTCCCAGGAGCTACTAGGTTGTACAGATACTGCCTGTAGTTTGCCCTGCATAACTTGTTTCCAGCAGCTGAGGCTTTCACAGCGCGCACTGAATCGGTCTGTGCTGTTGTAAGCTTTCTGGAGGCTTTCAAATTGCATATTTACATACAAACTGCCCTCCACAAAGCCACTCACTCTCCAAAACTTCTGTCCACAGCAGGCCTTAACTCTTCCAAAGACAGACCTTTGTATGTCGTTAGGTCTTAAGCCAGTTTCACATACAACAATGGTTTCAGCTTCCTAGAATGTTGTGGTGTGTGGTTCCCCTGTGATGGTGTGGCAAGCCACAGACCTTCCCAGAGAGCACAGCGGGGCTGTCTGCCCTGCATGGCCCCGGCTAGCTCTCAGCTTCTGCAACACAGCGGTGATAAAGGAGGCAAGAAGGCTCCCCACGTGGGGACCTCAGAGGATGTTCATTCACATGGTGACCCCAAGGTAGAGAGGACCAGCACAGGCTGATACCTCAAGGCAGAAAACCCGCATGGTATGCAGCCTGTAATTTTATACAGGGATGGGGGGGGGGTGCGGAGAGAGCACATGGACTAATGGTGTCAGGGAATAGGGGCAGTACCATTGGCGGAGTTGGGGTATTGGGACCAACAGGGACAAACCGAGGGAGTGGTCAGGACTAGGCGTGGGGGAGGGAGGACAACATGGGGAGGTCAGGCAATTTAGCAAGTAAAGGTATGGGAAAATACAGCACCACACTATAATCCTGTAAAATCTATCTAGTATGCTTCAAGGGTTTTTAATCTGTTCATGTGACACAGTGTGGGTGCACTGGGGGTCCAAACATCGTGTCCTTCCTGAAGTGTCCCAGCCGGTGCTCGGGATGCCCAGGCAGTGCCTCTTAAGCACACTCACAGACACACTGGTCACCAGTGCTGGTGGAAGCACATGCACGCACTCACACAAAGGCTTTCACTGCATCACCAGGAATAAAGAGGCAGGTGAGGCTCTTCTGCTAGAGTTCCAGAGGCTTATTACTCCACAGCTCCAGGGGAGAACAGCGCACAAAATGCAGGGTCCAGGAGTTTTATACAGGGGCGGAGAGAGCACCAGGGCCAATGGTCTGAGGGCACAGGGGTGGTACAAAGGCAGGGCGAGGGTAAGGGAGCCAACAGGGACACTGCAAGGGACGGACTAAGGAACGAGGGCTAATGGGAGAGCAGGGAAAGGAGAACATTTTAGGGTATTAACATATAAGGGACAAAAGGGGTGGGAGGCCAACGGGCCAGTTGACAGAGGAAACTTAGCAACAGAGTCCTATGGGACAAAGCCATAAATTGGGGGAGGATGATCCTCAAACTCTGGTACCAAAGCTGGCCCACCAGTGGGCCTCTAAGGCTTGGGGACTTTGTAGGTCTTCATCCGGCCCCTCTGTGGGGGCAGCCGCAACATCCGTGATCCTTTTTACAAAAGTTTGATATTCTCTTAGTTGGAAATGCAGGAATAGAATATGTGACCAAAAAGACTAAGTAACGGGAATAAAAGTTAATGTGTATCTATTTACTAATGAAAACAACCAAGTGAAATCACAGATAGCTATTTAATATCAGCAGTAACCACATCTGCATTTTGGTTGCAATTTGAGTAGATTTGTTTGTTTATAGTCAGAGTTACAGTCTGCCCTGTTTTTTCTGTCTTGACTGATGATCTTTTTATGGAGGTGCCTCTTTCTTTTGGATATTCGGGTCACAACATATATACAGATTTGCGTAAGTCAAAGTCTTTGTTCCATGAGGTACAATACCCTGCAGCTTTAAAACCTTATAAAACATTTAAAAGTACAACAGGAAGGTATAATAAAAGAATTGGGCATACACTTTTATCCTTTATAAGACATAAAGCTTGGTTGAATATACTAAGATACTAATAGCAAGAGAGCTAACAGTGAGGCATGTGAAGTCCCAGCAGAGGAATTCCTGTCTGGCTGTGCACCTGCAGTTCCAGCTGATTTGAGGAACCCCAAGCTACATTATAGAATCATAGAAACATTTATGTTGGAAAAGACCACCGAGTTCAACCATTAACCCTGCACTGCCACGTCTATCACTAAACCATGGCCCTCAGTACCACACATACAAATCGTTTCAATACCTCCAGGGATTGTGACTTAACCACTTCCCTGGCAGCCTGTTACAATGCTCAACAGCTCTTTCAGTGAAGAAATTTTTTCTTATCTCCAATCTAAACCTCCCCTGGCACAATCTGAGGCCATTTCCTCTTGTGCTATCACTTGTTACTTGGAAGAAGAAATCAACTGCCACCTGGCTACACCTTCCTTTTAAGTAGTTGTAGAGAGAGATAAGGGCATCCCTTAGCCTCCTCTTCCCCAAACTAAACACCCCCAACTCCCATAGCCATTCCCCAAACAACTTGTGCTCCAGATCCTTCCCCAGCTCCCTTGCCCTTCTCTGGACATGCTCCAGCACCTCAATGTCCTTCTTGTCATGAGGGGCCCAGAACTGAACACAGGATTTGAGGTGTAGCCTCACCAGTGCCAAGTACAGGGGGACAATCACTGCCCTGGCCACATTATTGCTGATACAGGCCAGGATACCATTGGCCATCTTGGCCACCTGGGCACTGCTGGCTCATGCTCAGCTGGAAGTGATCTGATGAGGTGGGAAGGTCTGGAAAGCACACACACCTCACAAGCTTGTCTCTAAGTGAGAAAGGTAGAGCAGAAAACTAAGTGAACAAAGGAAAAAAGAAGGGAGGAATGGGCATGAGCACTAGACATGTAGCTGAAAATATACCATAACAGGAAACAGGTACAGTAAAAATGCCTCTGCCAAAGAGATCCATAGTATTAAAGCTTAGCCATTGGGCACAAATATCTTCTCAACAGAACACAAAAGAGTAAAACCAATTGATCTCAGACTTAACATTTTAAGAATTACACAACTATACTGTGAAGTTATACTGGATACTACTCGCTATCCAGTAAAACTTGCTAAAAGAAAGGAGTTTTATCACAGAAGCTGCAGTGGCCTATAATACAGCATTATGTAAAGAGACGTTGCTATTTTATTTATTTATTGGTATTTCTCATGAATAATGTACAGAATTGCAACATTTAGTAAATGAAACAGAACACAAATAAGATCTTTACTGGACTCATAGTACCACTGACTAGTAATTATCCTATTTGCAAAAATTACAATACAAAAGGAGAAAAAAAAGTTCTGCCAGATTTTACATATCCTGTACCACCACTAACCCAGGCCAATCATCAGCTTCTGGAAACCACATCAGTAATTTTTTCGGGGCAAATATATGTACAATGAAAAGAATAGATAAATATATGCCTCTTTACATAGCACAAACATTAGGAGTAGCACAACTCTAGCTCTATCATGTTTCAGGAAAACTACAAAACTCAGAGAGAAACAAGTTCATTCAGCAGCTCTGTGCACTGTGGACCATTACTGCCTCTTAGAGCTTCAAAAACATGCTGTCATAATTGTTCTGTGACTTTAAATCTTTTTCCCTTATCTGCTTCTGTAACTTGCATTTTAATATCTTTTGCATTAAAAATCTGAGTAAAACAAAAAGATTAATGCCACAGATTTCCAATTGTGATGCTCCAATCTATTTAGCTACATTGCACAGCAGAAACTGTGCAGGTAAAGCATTTAAAGAAAACAATGCAAATAGGCACAATCAGATTTATAAATCAGACGAAGGCCAATTAAAAGACCCCTGGCAACCAAGAGTGGAGTTACCAAAGGGGCTAAATGGAGCTGCATCCCCTTCCCATCATTTAACGTCAGCCACAATAAGGCTGAGAAAAAGCTGTAACACAGACTACACCAGTAAAATCTAAAATCCAACTGCAGAAAAATTAAAACTGGTGTTGGTGTTCACCTACCTCCTTAAAACAGAGACTGGAATCTCGTTGAGGCATATAGGATATCTTTCCTGTTCTTTCACACTGTGCTCTAGTATAAAACAAACTCAGATGTCAGCTAGAACTATATTCCATCAGGCACTTTTCAAATTTTACGAATATGTACTGTATTTAATTGTATTTTTCAGCACTTAATAAATTCATAGTTATGCAGCTATTAGAAATTTTTCTTTCTAAAAGAAAACAGAACACTCAAGAATTAATGCTCTGGTGATTATTCCAAATTTGTTGAGAAAATAAACCTGCAGTGCATTTACTTTTTGTCTTGGGGAAAAAAAGAAAAGAAAGAAAAGAAACATAAACCCAAACGAAAAACCCCAGTGCTGACTGGAAAAATAACATAGCACATCAGTTTCATCAGGGCAAATGATGTACTTTCCTTCCAATGACAAGGCTGTGTCCTTGTTTTCCTTTATCCTCACAAGTATCACCTTGTAGAAAACTTGTTGGAGTGGTGTGTTTAATTTCCACCTTCCTATGCTCGTGTATCATCTTGGATTAAGCAGGTGCATGTTTTTCAGCTGAACTGCTGGTCTTCCACCAGAAATTCATAATTTGATTCACCCTTAATATGCAAAGAGCATAAAAACATAGAAAGATAATGATTTTTGAACCTGAAACTGCAATTTTGTGTCCTTATTTTGGTTCCATGGATATTTCAAAGAAACTGGTTTACTTGATCAAAAATTAAAAAGTGTCTGCAAAGAATACGTGGATTTATTTTTTTTCTTTTGGTCATTAATAAAAATATGAAGATTTTTTCCCTTCCTATTCCATCTCTCACACTGTTCTCATATTTGAAGGGGGAAAGAGGGGTATTTTAAACTTTGAACAAATGTTAAAACTAAAAATTAGTCTAATGTTAAAAGCATTAATATAATGCAAATGAGTTATTTGCTCTCTTGAAACATTTGGGGAAAATGCATTTATAAATTGTTCCCTTCCCTACTTTTTCTGCGCTGTTTCCAAAACATGCAAGTTACAGTCACTTGCTGTACTATCGTTTTGGGAGAGAGAAAATGCACACTGAATTGCAAAGTACACACTTGTTAAAATTGTTACTCAAGCGGAAGACCTAGAGACAGGAAATACCCTCTGGTGCTCCGTCACCCTCATAGTAAAAAAAAAAAATCCTGATGTTCAACATAACTTCCTGCATTTCAGTTTGAGCCCGTTATCTCCAGTCTTGTCACTGACCCTGTCCTCTTTGCACCCTCCCATCAGGTATTTATAGACATTGACTTTATCTCCCTGAGCCTTCTCTTCTCCAGGCTGAGCAGTCCCAACCCTCTCAGCCTTTCCTCGTAAGTGAGATGCTCCAGTCCTTTCACCATCCTTGGGGCCCTTTGCTGGATTCTCTCCAGTACATCCATGTCTCTCTTGTACTGGGGAGCCCAGAACTGAACGCAGCACTCCAGGTGTGGCCTCACCGGTGCTGAGCAGAGCGGAAATATTGCCTTCCTTTAAACTGCTGGCAATACTTTGTAGAGGTAGTATTACAGTAACTATTACAAAAAATAAGAATACCGCATTCTGATAATATTTTTAACGCAAATTTTTGTATATACTATAAAGCCTGTATTTTCCACTTGTGATAGAAACAGAAGCTATTAAGCTACAAAGCCACAACATGTCAGAACCACTGTGATAAGGATCACTACAGGATAAAACACTGCTATAATTTTAATCATTTTCAAAGACAATGATAATGTCTTACACAACCCACACAAGTAGCATGTTGCCATACACCTTCCTACACTGCTTCCTGCACGAAATGTTCCCAACAGTGTCTTACACTATTATAAATCAGCAGCAACCATTATAGCTCCCAGCACTATCAATCTACAGAGACACTACAAAAGTCACCTAACATTGTACCACCAGATGTTAGGGGAGATTTCATACATCAAGTTGAATGCACAGGTGTCACCTGGAATAATTTTTGTGAGAAGATTTTGCATACCATTTATATAATTGTTTTCTATAGAGTCATTAATACATAGCTGGGATGGCTGTTTTCTCCTTATTATAGCAAGTTCAGTGTTTTTTCCACCAGATTTCACAGTGTAGCTTTCACAATGAAATTATTAAAACAAGTATATTTACCGAGTATTTTGCATTTCCATGAAGGAAAGAGGCCCTGTCTGCCAGGTCAACTATTTCCTCTCTCAGCTCCTAGTTAGACTCTGCTAATGTTTCAGTTTTTCATCTTTTAGCAGTTCTCAACCTTTTTCATACCACACATGTCTTTTTCTTTACATAAACTATTCTGGCAACTCTTGTTTGCCACAGCCTCTTCTGATCAAATACTACGGAAAGCACAAAAATTTCAATACCTTTAACACACTCCTGGTGAACAATAGTTGAAGGAACTCAATTTCTGTCCATGGTAGAAGCATTCAGAGTAAGCTGGGATGTGGACTATATCACTAACCTATGTAGCTCTATATTCAGCATTTTAGGAATGCCATGGCTGAATGTGGCAGGGTTTTGTGCAAAAACAGCCAAGAAGCTCCGTTTGAAAGAGCTGCCAAACTTTGGTATGTACTCCTTTACATCAGAGAAGGAAAAAAAGGCATGCACAGGGTTTCTCTCAAATGGAATTCCATACTTTTTCCAGTCTCATTGACATCTACATGACTATCAACTTCCTAGTGAATTGAAGAGTGTCCACATAGTCTCATATGCAAGACTAGCTTCTAGTGCTGCGTTTTCTTTTCTTACATTATGTAGAGAATAGATATCTTTATTGGTACAATGATTATCTTCCCCTCTCTAAAGTTTAATAATAAAAAAAATTATTCCAATATAATAACACAAAAACCCCCCTCAGTAGCATTTGTTCATTTAGAAGAGATGCAAAAGGTGGGCAGAAGCTTCACCTGGGTTTACTGAAGAGCTGCTTATGACCATTTTCACCTGTGCCATGACTTTGTCAATAAATGATATCCCTGGTGGTGCCAGCAATGTCCACCAATCCTGAAGACAAGGATCATCCAACAGCATTTTCTTGAAATTAAAACGAGAATGGCAAGAAAGGTGTCCTGCACTGTTTACAGTGGGAAAAAAAAGTATATTCAGAGGATTGGAAAAGCAGATGGGAGCTAGGGCTTCCCTACTTTCTCTCTTTTGGGAATCAAGCAGAGAACATGAACAGTAATCCAATTAATTACACTCTGTGATGGTTTTGGCCAAATTTAGGGGAAACATCCAAGGGGAATGTCTCCTACAAAGGAGATGCCACTCCTTCCNGGTGGGGCTCAGCGGGTCTCTGATGCTCCTGGTATTTTTGGCGACAGGATTCTGTAAGTCAGCAAGCTGGTCTTCTCCAAGGATTATAGCAGGATGGAATTCCTCAAACTGCTGGCATGCCTCCCCTTCTCAGTAGTAGTTCTCTCAGTACTCCTCCCCGGGCTCTTCTCCTCTCTCTTATGTGTTATCTCCCCGAGGGTCAGCTGGTCTCTGACCCTTAGTGGAAACACCTGGTTCGACACAGCTGTAACTCATCAAGGTCAAGTCTGCCTTGTGTCCAGTATAGTTCTTCTTTCAAGCATAAGTTATGTACAATGAAAAAGCACAGAAAAACACAGGAATCATGGCTAAGTGGGGGCTGAATAATGTGGGATATAGCACAAATCACCCCAGGACACACTCTTGAGGCAAAAACTAGGGAATAAGAGGCAAGTACAGGCAGGTCCCAGCAGGACAGGAAACCAAGAAGGTGTGATTTGCACATCACAGTATAGAAGAGTAGAAGACTGCAAAGTTAAAACACCACCACTTGTGTTGGTAAATAACTCTGCCACCACCCAGTAGCACACACTAATGTGAGAGTTTAGACTGGTCTAAGTCAGTGCTGTGGCTTTGCTCTTTGAATTGCTTCCCCTTTTTATGAGTCTCTGCTGGTTCTCACCTCGCCTGGGTGAGACACTGCAAGAAGCCTTCTGTGGTTTTCCTGGCTTGTCTCTCTGCCCTGCAGAGCTTCCAGCCTGGTTTACCACACTCCAGCCAGGCAGCAAGGCCAGCACAAAAGTGTCAGTGGGAGAGCACAGCCTGGGGTAAGACCTTTGCATTGTGGGCAGGTAGCAATGACCAGTTGACTTAGTGGTCGTATGGAAATGTACAGTGAGATGACATGTATGCTCTAGGCATTTCAGCTAAAAATATGGTGAGCTTTTATGCAGTTTTGCTTTCATTCAGTCCTCCTCTGAGGGAAAGTATTCCTTGTGGAGGCAAATGTTCAAAAGTATTGGCATATATATGTTTGGAAGAGGGGTCTCTTTTATGAGACTGACATGTCAAGAGGTAGCATCTAGGGCAGGGAAGGAGGATGGCAGCAGAGACTGAAGCCCAAAGTTGTCTTCCAAGTCCCCAGAAATATTTCCAATATCATCCTCATTAGTTTTGATGAATTTGATCTGTAGGTTAGCCTTTATTGTCCCTTTCAGTCTGCCTGTTGCCATTGGAATTAGTAAAGAGCAACTTGTGCTATCCAAATGGCTTGTTCCTAATGATGAGATGCAAACAGACACTTAAAAGATGATTTTAAAAAAACAGGACCACTAATTTTGAAAAGTCAAAATGATTCCCACTGGCTCCATAAGAATCCCTTAGCTATATTCAAAACAGTTGTGTAGAAGCCTTCATGTCCTAGTACCACTCTCCCAAACCATAGTGTCCATCTTCACAATATTCTTCATAAATTCATAGTTATTCAATTATCTTCATAAATTCAATCTTCAATTTTAAAGGTCTTCTATGTACTATATACTTGCAGGGCAATGTATTGTGGTGCGATAACTGGTAACAATACCTGCAAAAGCGAAACAGATGTGATCAACCAGTGCATGCATGTCTCCTCACAGTTCTTTCCTCTTGAAGCTTGGTGACATTCTTATTTCTGGGTACCCAGCACAGCTGTATCCAGCCCTCAAATTCCATCCTGTTAAATAAGGATAAATTTTTCTTATCCCCAAAATTTATTTATGTTATGCAGAGGAGATGTTGTAATAATAAGTCTTCTCACAAGGACACTGGCAAACAGTTATGTGGAGGCTGTGTCATCCTCCCCAAATTAGAAATAATAATGTCTGACACCTGTTAAGAAGGAAAAATTCTAAGGTATGATAAACATCACAGCAAAAAGTTTTGAAGTTGCAAAAGTTGTGGTTTACAAATACAGTACAGATAGGCAGCCCCTGGACAGAAGGCTTACAACCAAGCAGAAGAGAAAGGAAATAAGGTGGTTACAGACATGAGAGCCCAGGCAGATAGCAAGTCAGCACAGATCAATGTGGTAAGTAGTATTCTTGGTATATTCACTGTTTATAGGTGCAGTCATGACTAAGATGATCTAAAAGTTAACTGCTGACAAAGAAGGGTAAAGCTGCTCCACTCTTCTGCCCCATGAATCATCTTCCCTTGCTTTGACATTGAAACTCATTTGCTCCCAATCTGTGAAACTGAACAGGCAGAAAAGCACTTATAAAGAAAGGCAATTGTTTTTCTGCCAGTTTAGCTTCCTTAAACATCTTAAACTACATGATCAGACAAGTAAAAGTGATGGCACAGGAGACAGAGTGGGAACATTTCCTTCAGAGGGGACTGAAGGAAAAACATAGATTTTGGTAACAGCTGGCTGTAAGGTTTACTTAGCTGTAAGATAATGCCAGACTGCAGCTTAAATGCTGTCACTGATTTCGTAAATATTTTGGTGGGGATGAGTTTTGAAGAAAGAAAACTGACCAGCACTGTGTCAGATCTGACAATGGACTGAAGAAATTAAATGAATAATAGGATCAGTGATAAATAAACAAGGATTTTGAGCTGAACGTCTCAAGCATGACTGAAATACAACATAAGCAACCCCTCTTCCCCTGCTTAGTCAGTCTTCCTCAAAGATGTTCTCCTACCAACACTAACAAATTGATGTAAAAGAGGACTTACAGAAACACATGTAGCTCTTTCCTGGCAGAAATGTATCTTCTTATCCAGCACTCAAGAAAGAAAAGCTCTTTTACTACACTACATACAAAACTCATCCCTTTTTTTACACAACCTTCTTATGATAAATATTCTCCTTATCATTTACCTAAGACCAGAGCTTTGGCACATCACAACCAACATCAAACTACAGTTTTTGTGACTACTTTATATGGAAGTGCACACAGGGTAAATTATTACATGTGTAAATACAGAAAACTATGTATTATTTTAGAAGACAAAACCTGGTATCTTTGGTCATTTAGGAAGAATAACAGACTATGATTTCATACTTTTAATATAAAATGTTTGTTCTTTTCAAAAGTCCAAACCAACAGGTACATACATTCTAGCCATCAATTCTAGTTGTTTCAGAGCTCATAAAACTTCCATTTTAAATTACAGAAACAAAAGTTTTCATAGACAATTTCATGTTACATTGTCAATCCATTAAAATTTTGTCCTCTGTTCTAGCCTTAAAATTCATTACTTTGCTAACAAAAATTCAGTCTGAACCAATAAATATCAATAAACATAGGCAGTTTAATTTGCTTCTCTTCACCAGATTTGGCCACTCTCTCTTCTACTTTTCTCTCCTTGTCATAATTTCTGATGATTTTTTTTCATTTGCTTTCTCCAGAGAGCAAAGCTACCTCAATTCTTCATTCATGGGTTATAATTTCTTTTCCTTGCCAGTATCTAATCAACTTTCCAAGCTGACGTTGACCAAATAGTATGAGGAATTCTAGGAAAGACAAACATAAAGAAAAATAAAGTCTATGCTTAATAGTTTCAATAAATATATAAACAATGAATCCTACAAAAGATAATTATTCCAAACTGAATTATTCTCAATAGTTAAATCAACAGGGTAAAATGATACATCATGTATGGCAGAATCAAAGGCCCACTTGGATTGACTAACAAAGAATATAGCATTTAGAAAATGGCATAATGAATTTATTTGAGCAATAGTACCTTATTCCTGCAAAAATATATACACACTAATAGCTAGACTGTGAATGTATTTAGAAGATTGCACAAAACCACATTTTGTTATTACTAGAAGACTAGTAGTATTTAATAATGAAGGTTATAGTCTAGAAAAAAAAACCCAGTTCTTATTCCTATAGAATCAATATAGAAGAGGCATAAGTATTATTACGGCCCACATTCCCATCAGCAAGGCTTCTAATTAGTCTTTAAACTTATAATTTTTCTTACTGATTTCAAGAGCAAACTCAACTTGATTTTCAGACTGACTTAATAGAAAGATATATTGCTATTTTACTTGCAAAACAATATATTGCAATTATGGGATAGCACTTTTTTAAAGTATCTTTTTGTATGAGAGGCATGCTTTAAAATTTCATGCTGAATAAAAGGAAAAGAGAGTGATAAAAAGCATTGCTACATCCTTAAAATAAGTTACTATTTTTTCTATGTTGCTTATAGAAAATTGCAGTCAATTCCTATTTGTAAGGTAGTTCAGAGGCAGTTTACTTATTTCTAGGATACATCCCTTGTTGCCCTCATTTTAAGATACAGGCCTACAGTTCCTACCTTGCAAATACCAACTCTGGACACTGTAATTAAAGTGAATTTGTGCCTGCTCCCTGCTTCTCCCGAACCTCAACCTTCCCACCGCCTTTTGGTGTGCCTGCTCCTGTGAGTATGGGTGGAAGATCCTTCTGGGCAGGCAGGAGGACACCTCGCATGCCAGGGGAATACACAAACATTTTGTCACCATTTTGCCTGCCTGGAACAGTCGCACACCTGCTTTCCTCCGTGGCATATCCAGCAGCCATGATCCCTGCAGGCCAGATTTCTCCCCATGGATGTGGTCTCCCATTCTTCACAGCAGACCTCCGCTGACCTGGGGACACTCTTCTCACAGACCGTACTCACACAAAGCATCTTCCTTCTCCTCCTTTTTGCTCCTTCTTGAAAAGAAACACACATGCTGTTATAAATGAAATAGTTAAATTGGCTGTTGCATAGTTGTTACTCTGGAATGTTGTCTAATTGAATAATTAATGCAATTAAGATGTTAATTAATTCAGTTATACTCCTTTAATAGTTAATAATTAAAAATTCTGTTACCAAAAGTTGAAAAACCACATTTGTACCCCTTGTTATACGGTTAAAACTAATCCAAGTTCTTTATCCCTAGTTATAATGTTAAAACAAGTTAATTAAAGTTCTACTCAATGTAATCAGTTAATATGTTATATGGAAACACTGTTTATGTCAAAATGTTTGTTTTGTAATATTTTTATTTGAAGTTAATAATTGTTTTCAAGAATTCCTATTCCAGAGGCAGTCTGAGTTAAGCCCCAATATTAGAGGACCAGAGCTATTCTTAGCATACTTCCAACGGTCTGTAACTTGCATCCATGGCAAAGATGCATACTAATGAGGGACTGTTCCTGCCACTGAACAGAGCTGACATCATCTACTCTCAACCCCTGGCAACCCACGAGCCATTGGCCAGAAAGAGCTTATGTCACCACCAAGCCATCCAATCCGGAAGAGCCAGAGAGGCGGACTGTAGGCGGACCGGAGGCGGTGCTGAGGGTCCCGAAAACCTATAAAAGACTGAACTTACTGGAGTTGTGGTCCTTTTTCTTGTAGGCTAGCTACTTGAAAGACCCAGTGCTGTCCTCCGGTCAGCCTCCCTACATTGGGACTTTACTATTCAACGTGACAGCACTGACTGGTAGCTGTGCTCGAGCTCATTGCCCTTTGGGACTCAAGAGTCTCTGATTCCCGCCCCGGGACTTTACATTTTTATTTTCTCTTTTATTTTAATATACCCAATAAATTATCTTTTTAAGATAATTTTTGAAGCTGTCCTTATTTATCACACATGCATAGATGCAAGGAGTCTGCATGGATGAACATGAGCAAGGAGCTCCTGACAAAACCCAAACATAAAAATGCAGCATATCCCAAGTGGAAGCAAGGACAGGTAATCTGGAGGAATACAGAGACACTGTCTGAGGATGCAGAGAGGGAATATTTTACTAATCTGACTACCTAATCTTTACTAACTAACCTTAGTTAAGTCTTTAGACATCATCTCCTGTACAGTCTCAAAGGCAAACTGATGAAGTACAGACTACATGAGTGAGGTGTATGAATATTAGCTGAACCATCAGATTTACAGAGTTGTGATCAGCAGCATGGAGTCCAGCTGGGGGCCAGTCAACAGTGATACATCTCAGGAGTCACTACTGGGGCCAAGGCTGTTCAACTTCTTCATTACTTACATGGATGACAGCAGGGAATTGGACCCTCAGCAAGTTCACAGATGTCCCAGGAGTGGGAGTTGTTGATACACCATTGCTCTTGGATGACCTCAGTGGGCTGAAGAAATAGTCAGACATGAACCTCATGAAGTTCAAGAAAGGGAAGGGCAAAGTCCTCTACCTGGGGGGGACCAACCCCAGGCACCAGCTCATGCTGAGGGATGGCTTTGCAAAAAAAGCACCTGGGAGTCTGGACAAGGTGGCTGTCAGCTAGCAGTGTGCCGTTGCCACAAAGGCCAAGAACATCTTGGACAGCACTGGAAAGAGCACTGCCAGCAGAATGAAGGAGGTCTTCTTTACCTCACGGGATCAGACTCTGCAAAAGGAAATTGCACTCAACACAACTTGCACTTTCCATAATCCCTCAGGACGTTGACTGGAATTGTGACAAGGTGGACGTACTGCCCTCTAGTTGTTCAGTCATCTCCTCTGTCCTTCATGGTCATGAGTCTTCAGAAGGCAGATGCAGGAGATAATGCAGATGATGCAGAAGTGAGAGTCCCCAGAAGAACAGTATGACTTTCCACTGCAAATGTGTTGCCTTTTAACAGATATGAAAGTTCAGTGATCCTCAAGATCATTGCTGCCTTTTCTTCAGCATGGCTTGGCAGTGCCTTCTCATGTTTGTCTTTTCTGCTTTGCTTTCAGCATTCAAAAAATGAGTGAACTGTAGCCCTTTGCTTCTGTGCCTTAAAATAAAATATTAACCTCTAAGACTACTTGAGGAATTTTCAGCTCTAAGTAGGCTTAGATTAGATGTTCTGCTATTTTTTATTTATAGCATATGTTCCTGGTAGCTGGAGATTCCCTTTTGAAGAATAAAATCAGGACATGGAAAGATTTTCTCACTGCAGATATTGCACTTATTCCCATTAGTGCAAACTGCTGAACCTGCTGTGAGCTTCTTTTCTAAATATTTATATTTGCAGTCTAAAATGACAGGTAGTAGAATAAAAGTTTAGCATCCCAATGATTTTTTTTTCTGCGTTTGTTATTGTCTCTCTGAAATATGGCAGAGCCAATATCCTTGGAGCACGCAGTGCTGTTTGAGTACTTCATTTCGTACAGGAACAGATAGGCTTGCATTTCAGGTGCTACTTTTTATTACTATTCCATACAATAGTCTGTGCAAAATAGAAATGACAAAATTGGGGAAGAAAAATCCATGCAAGAAGCTGGCAGAATAAATTCAAGACAAATTTATCCTGTTAGTGTCATCTCTTTCAGGTAGCTAAAAGCACCATTTACACTAAAAATCACTCTGATATTGCTGTGTATTTTGATAACAAGTTAATGGGTTTTCAATGAACAGAATTTGAACATCAACCATTTACATAGGCAGACCTTCAGGTGCAAGCTTCATTTTGCCACAAGATGAATTAACACAGAGACTGGGCATGTAGAAAATCCCAGAGAAGTTACGAGATCACCAAGTTCAGTTGGTAAAGAAATACTACACCAAAAATTGCATTTTTTCTTTTTACCATCTTCCTTTTTCATCTACCAAAAGACCCTTCTTCCTTGGGACCTGCTCTGTTACCTGATGGTATTGTTGATGTTACAAAATACCAGCATAAACACCCGCCATTTTTTTTATTTGAAGATGAAAAAGTAGTCTACCCTGAAAAAGACACTCAAATTCACCATTGTCCTATCTATCAGCAGTAGATCCTGAGTTAACATCCTTACTATAGCAAAGAAGGTGGGTGGGTTTCTGTCAGTTGAAGTGAGTGCACAAAATTAGGTGTTCTCACCAAAAAAAGATGTTAAAAGCTTTGCCTAAGAAACATCTGGCTCATAGAAATAATTCTTAACTTTCATACCAAGACCTTTAGTCATGAAGCTTTTTAAGCAAGTGGTACTACCATGAAATCCTTTGCTGTCCTTTTTCCTGTATATATATCTTCATAAATACTAGGTTTAATTTTTTTTTTAAATTTTAAATATACATTTGAGAATGTTGCTGAATAAGCATTCTATATTTGCCCTCTTGTGGATGGAAATATCCGTGACTCTGTGGAAATTCAGATAATAAAAGTGGCAGAAAACAACTTGGTACTAAGAAATATGAGTTGGAAACATAGGAAAAAGTCTTTCAGAAAAGGACTGATCCTCCTCTGTCTGCATTCTTCTCTCTCCAAAAACTATGACATACTCAAATGCACATCAACAAGAAAAAAAAACGACACTGACAAAAGTTGGAATAGAGGTGGAAGCAAGATCTCATTGAAACATATTTGCATTTGAAACTCTTGATGATGACTGAGATTTATGCATCTAAATTACAATTAAATAATGTTAAGGTTGTGAGTAACTCACAAGAGCAAAGAAATGTGCAATTAAAGGGAAAATATACCATATGTCCTTTGATTTCTAGGCATATTGCAGTGCATTAAGGAAGTCATAAAAGTGACACCCTGTTGTGGTTATGTGTTCTGAGACATGTGGCACATTTCCATTGTAGCTATCTATTTCCCTGCTTGTATGCATCTGTGCCATTACTTAAATGTTGATTTTAGATATGAATTTCCCTTTGCATGGTAAAAAACCAGAGCTGCAGACTCGCTTTTTTCCATGTTTCTTTAGATCTGTTGCTATTTATGAATCTGGAAGTCCAAAATGTTAAGCACAAATGAAAAATCACAAATGGCAAAAAAAAAAAAAAAAAAAAGGATTTAACTTAATCCTCAGGCAAAATGAGGCAAAGGAGATAGTTTTAACGACTATGAATGAATGATCTCATATCTTCCCTCTAAAAACTGACAGAGTTGAATTCCAAACACTGTTCTCCTGTATTTTGCATGGAAATAGGAATGTACTAAAAAAATTCACATATTTAGTGTGGACCATTTGGGGAAATGCAATGCGAAATTACTCCTTTCATTTTAAGGTTCCTCACCTGTGGCATCCCCCAAGCCTATTTTTTTTTTATCAACTCAAAGCCAACCAGAAAGTGTGGAAGAGCAAAATGTAACATTCAGATCCTAAGAGCAGTGTTTATGTGGCTGGCATCTAACCCATATCATCTCAAACACTGCGATCACCAAGACCCCCCAGTGCAAAATACTTTACAGAGTGGTCAGGTAACCAGAGCATGACATCTACAGGTCATGCTCATGGAAACAGAAAAACATTTTGTGGCATTCCCAGTGTATCTCATGGGAACATGCCTCCTATACCTGCAGCCTTGGGACACTTTCAGACACCTCACCAGTTCTCCAGAGACAAAAAAAAAAAAAAAAAGTCTTCATAATTCTGTTACTAACTGGGTAGGAGATGGCTGGTTCAAATTACACACTTGATTTGGCCATGGCCATCATGCATTCTTCATTCGTAGGGTTCTTTGCTGTTGTTTGTAGTAACTAAAGAAAGTACCAATTTGAACACACAGGTACTACAACAGTTACTCTCTGAGTTCACTTTAAGAACATGTAATAATAACCATGAATCACCATGAAGCATATCAATGTTAGGAAAAAAATGGTTTCCTCAGCCCTTCCTTTTTTTACTTGTAGGCAAAGATAGTGACGATGATGATGATGATGACGATGATGATGATGATGATGATGATGAAGTGTGTAGGAGACAGAAAAAAATGGACCAAAATAGTCCAAGAAATGGACCACAGTGGTGAGTGAAATGGTTAGAAACACAAAGTAATGGACATGCTGGCATTGCTCCATCTTAGCATAACCTACAGAGCAAGCATTGAGCCACAGATATTTCCTGGAGAAAAGCAAGCCCGATTAGCCTCACATCAACTCAGGGTCCTGTATAATCTGAAGAGACAGGGCAGAAGAAGTGCCATTCTGGTAACAGAGAGCATCGGGCCCAGGTGGGGAGCCCTTGGGGAGCGGGATGCTGCAGGAATGCAGCAACAGCTTGGAGCCAGCGGCCCGGGAACTGGTTGTCAAGGGAAAAAAGCAGAGGGTGATGGGCAGTCGCAGCACACCCTCGGACAGCAGAGCCAGCAAGAGTAATCGTCATGGGGCTGGGGACAGGAGCCAGCCTAGACACAGTCTGAGGAGAGAGCATGCCAGTTGGGAAGCAGCTGCACAGCCGCGGGGTGGCCATGGATGCCACTGACAAATGTGCGCTGTAACCAAAAGGGCCGGCTAGGGCTGGAGGGAAGAGCCAGGGCCTTACGCCAGCAACAGCTGAGAGACAGAGCGAGCAGTGCACGGGCAAGGACCAAGGTTCACGTCTTGTGGCGTGGGCTGTGGTACCCTGCCACCGGGTAATGAGTGTCCTGCCAGCCACGGCAGCACACGCACCTCTGCCAGCTGCAAGAGCGGGCATCAGTTGGCAAAAGGCAAGGAATTCCGTACCCACAGCCTGCAGGGGGGCACTGGAACGCACACAGGCTGCGCAATGGATGTGCCCAGGAAAAAGCAGGTTTAAAATGCTTTAGTTGGCGACTTTCAATGTCCCTGTACCAATTACCCGTTGCAACTCTTCATTCTTCCAAAAACTGTCTCAGACTTTGCAAACTTGCTCATGAGGCTCTTTGGCAACACCGAGGTTCACTCCACTGGCTGCACTAAAACAAATCAAGGCTGGTTTCAGCACTTCCAGCGTCTGTCATTTATATTTAATGTGGCAGCCGGAGCTTTTCCTTGCTCTGTTTCACCCTCAGGGCAGGGAAGCTGCAGCCGCCCAGCTCATCGGGGAAAGCCGCCCCACGCCCCTGGGCAGCCTGTTCCAGTGCTCTGCCACCCTCTATGTAAAGAAGCCCTTCCTCATACTGAAATGTAATCTTCTTGTGTTTTAGTTTATGGCCATTGCTCCTTGTCCTGTCGCTGGGCACCACTCTCTTGGCCTGTGAGATGTTTATATGCATTAGTGAATCGTCTCTTCTCTAGACTAACACGGCCAGCTCTTGCAGTCTTCCCTCACGAGACATGCTTCAGCCCCCCAAACCAGTTCCCCCTCCGCCTCTCAGCGCTTCTCTTGAGGGTCTCCCGTCCCGTCCCGTCCCGCCCCGCCCCGCCCCGCCACGCGCTGCCGCCAGAGCGGGCTGCCCGGGTGCAACCAACCGCGGCGCTAGGCAGAGGGGGGAACAGAGACTGCCGCCCG
>WEIT01014798.1:276208-294955 GCA_013389985.1 Dryoscopus gambensis | reverse complement strand
GGAATAGGAGGGGGATCATAGATAATAGATGCTTTTGGTTTAAGGGACTACTTTTGTTTGCAAACCTGTAGTTAATGTACTTCTAGTCTCCTCCAGCTTTCAAGGTTATTTTTATGACTGTGGGCTAGATGCTGAGAATCAGAACTGTGGTTCCCTAGCAGAAAAATTATTCCATAGCAAACTTTCAAAGCTCAGGATCCTGATGAAATGTCACAATTCACATAAATCTATGATAAAACAACCTTTTTTTTTTTTTTTACGGTGGATTATGATAATATGAAAGATATAAGGGCTCACAGGCTTAACTTGAAACAGTGCATCACTTTACATGTCTTGGATATTACTT
The DNA here is from genome assembly GCA_013389985.1 of Dryoscopus gambensis. Lineage (NCBI taxonomy): Eukaryota > Metazoa > Chordata > Aves > Passeriformes > Malaconotidae > Dryoscopus > Dryoscopus gambensis. The sequence goes on along the minus strand of WEIT01014798.1, from coordinate 294,609 downwards.
GCTATCTTTTTTTAGTCTGAATTTTTTCTGAGTCTGTAGTCCTGAACTCTATTTTATAACATGCCTCAATTTTTTCCCCTTTTCCATTGTTTATGGGGCAGTAAGAAAAGAAACAGTAGCATTAAAATAGCTTGCTATCTGTTTGCTTTTTGTGATAATCAGAAAGCTTGGGGAGTTCATTGTGAGTAACACAAGGAAGTTCTTTGTTTTTTGGTAATACGATTTTTCTTGAATTAATATAGTCTTGATTCATTTCTGTAATATGAAGCTAAAAAGAATGTCTATAAAACAGCCATTCCTAGATACTAGTTTTCACCAACTGAAATTGAATTACTTTTTCTTTGGTCTCTGGAGAAGTGTTCTCCAATCATTGCTACTAGCGAAGCATCCTTTCAAGTTGGTACCTAGAGGACTATAGAAACAGTGCTTCATTATGTCCAACCTGTTGTGCCTGTAGAGGTTTCTCTTTTTATAAATCCATGCTTGTAGTTGAGGGGGAGGGAGAGAAACCTTTAAGAGGGCTCTGTGTGTTCCTCAACTAATACGTTTTTGGAGGCTTAATTCATATCCTGGTTCTGATGACAACTGGAAATGAATTTGACCTTATTCTAGTCCCTAGTGGACAGCCCGGTTGTTAAAGTTGAATGTGATGACATTCTCTTCTTAAAAGAAAATGAAGACAGGACTGGGAAAGGCTTTTGCAGATCTGGACTGAACTGTGTTTCTGATTTTCAATGTTGGGAATAGGCCATGGTACTGGGAAAAATAGCATAGTATGTGTCTGAGGGGGTAGAGAGAGTCTCTTTTGAACAGGTGAGGAAGGGAATAAAAGTAGCTTCTTAGGTTTTCTTTCAGAAATACTAAATGAAATGTAGATGTTCAGTCTTAGCTAAATATAGATGCGCTAACCTAAGTAAAATCTTTGAAGATTGTCCTGAAATGTAGCAGAGTCAGACAATACGATTTTTGTTGGGGTTTATAAAAAATATTCTTTAAATTCTTTCTGTCTTCCTAGTAAATTTTAGCGAACAGAATTTGGGAACATAGGAGTTACCATGTTGTCCTTCTTTTTTCAATGCAAGATAAGCTACATCAGAGTCGTTTCCTCCACTGGCTTTCCGTGTAGGAACTGATGAGGCAAGGCTCATGTTGACTTGGAAGTAGTATGATTCTCTTCATTGTGCTTGTGTATCAGCAGTTGGTCAGTCTTACTAAATTCAAGGTGTCAATGGTAACAGTTAAATTTGGGGCAAGATAGTGTGTGTGTAGACATCTACTATTATTAATACTAAAATACTTCAATTTTATGATAGTACTATTGCAGTTTCTTTCCACAGAAGTAGCTTCTGAAGTTGGGTTGTGTCTCATCTATTCATTTCTGGAAGACTGTTCCCCCCTAGTAAACAATATTTTCTTTTTTGTTTAAATCTTATCTTGTTACTGTTTGGATCAGGTAAATAAATTCTCAGGAAATTTCACAACTTTTAAAGCATTTCATAGAAAATAATAGTTATGTGTTAAAGTGAGGCTTGAAAGAGAATGCTTCTGTTCAGATATCATTCACACTGAACAAAAGACAAAAATGACCAGGTTCATTGAAATTTTTATACAAGCAAAAATTACTTTAACCTGATGAGAACTTGTTGTGTCCTCCAGCAATATTCCTTAGACTTAATGCTTTATATTGTTAGGAAAAATGCTTGTAGTCAGCTATTGTGCCTTTTCCCTTGCCTTTCTGAATTCACTGTTTTAATGAAATGGCTGATGTCATTTCTCAAACTCTGGTATTGCCTTAGGCGAACAGAACGTGTAGTGACCCAACAGTGCTGTGCAGAGAAATGTTTATATACAGGGACCTGGAAGTGTGGAAAAGGTGAAACAGGTGAAGAAAGCACTGCAGGGTCTGGCTGAAGGGAGCTAGGAAAACTTTGAAAATCCAGTGTCATAACAAAGCTCTTGTGCTCTTTGTATGCCTGCTAGAGTATTAAATTATTAATTTTGGGCTAAGACACCCTCTTTCACATTAAAAGACAAGCTGTGAGGTTCTTGACTCAACCAGTCTTTTCTCATCTGTGTGAACAGCAGCATTATTAAGGGCAGGGCTGTTATGGGGTGTCTTCCTAGCCAGATAAAACCAGTGACTAAGGTCACATGTGAAGTCGATGCAACTTTTTTCTGTCTCTTTTTGAGTTGTGGCAGGTTATTCTCTTTCTTGGATAACAGTCAAGAGTCTCTTTACCATCACCTTATGAGATAAGCTAGCTTCCCAAAAAAGGGCTTGCACCATGAGGAACACAACACTTGTGTTCTTAAGATTTTTCACTGGTGCTGCTTTTGAGGGAGGCTGCAGCAAGATATTGATGTCCTTGAACCGTAGAGAGCAAAGATGCAGTTAAAGTGGTGGTGAGGTATTGTGTGTGCGTGTTTCTAAACATGAAATTCCAAACTGCAGAAAAAGGCATCTTATCCTCCTTGACTTTTATTTTTATCATTTTCTGGAGTGTTTTAGTGGCCTTAAAAAGTTGTTGCAGACTACTGAATAAAACCCCCCCAGCTTTTCTACTTGGACATTTTCCCCTCTCTTATATGTCTTCATTTTGCCAAATATTTTTAAGGAAACTACCCATGACCATCACTTTATTTAGTGTGTAGTGGGAAACTTTCCGTTTTATAATGGGCAGATATTGAGTTCTGCAGGAATTATTTGGGAACATTTGTGTGTGGTTTTTTGTGGGGTTTTTGTGGTTTGGGGGTTTTTTTATTGTTGTTTTTTGGTTTTCTTGGGGTTTTTTTTGGCGGGGGAGATTGGGGTTTTTTTAATACAGGAAGTGATTTTTTTTCAGTTTTTCTTACTTGCATTCTGTCAGCATGCAGCGCATGATATTTTGGTGTGTATTTCAAGAAGGTGTTGAAAATAAGTGTTTCTGATTATGACTCACTTGTGTAACATAGAGCTTTCTTTTATGTTGAAAGTGCCAGTTTCTTCCAGTACTGAGTTACAGTCTGGATGTGTAGTGACTTCCAAGTAAACTTACTGTGTCCAAGTTGTAGAAGAATCTGAATATTGCATTGAATAGTTTTTCTAAGTTTCATAATATTGGAAAAGTTATTAATAAACTCTCTAATTGCAAAAAATTTTTTTTTTCTTGAGCTATTTCTTTCAAAAATAAAGCTTTTTGTAGGACTTGTGAAATCCTTTATCATGTGCTGTTTCCAAACTTGTCACACAGATTAGGGAGCAGTCCATGCCACTTCAGTTATAAAATACTTCTCTATAAAATAATGATTGCTTTTTATAAACACCTAATATCAACAAGCACTGAAATGCTGGTTATTTCCAAAGCAGCTGCTTCAAGAGATAGGAAAAAACCAAACCACAACAAACCAAACTAACACAAAAAAACTCCCCAAACCAAAACCACAGACAACCACTGCCCATACACAAAATAATAAAATGCTTCCAAAAATTAAATGGAGGACAAGCTTTCATGATGTGTTATTAATGATCTTTAAATGTTCTAAGTTGTGGATCTCTGGAGGCTAAATAGGAATCTTCAATATAAGCATGGTTTCACTCAAACAATGAAAACTCATAATTTTAAACACTTTATTTTTCAAAGGGGTAATGCTCAACCTATGGTTTTAATGTACTAGTGATGTGTTTGTAGAAAATCTGGAGTCTTAAGAACTGAGCTGTGCACTCTGGTTTTTTAGTAGCCTTTATTTTGTACATAAAAGTTTTCTAAAACACATGTTGATTGAATTACCTTGATGTGGTTTTTCTTAGACAAAAGCAAGATGGCATCTTGAGAATAAAAATATGAGTCAGTTTTAACAGTTTAAAATAAAATTTTGAAATAAAACTTTTGTTACTGATGATGAGAGGAATCCTAAATTAATGAGATTCTTGTCCCATTATGTACCAAACGCCTGGGAAATTTTGCTATCTGTGGTAGTGTTGTGGTTTAACCCCAGCTGGCAGCTAATTACCATGCAGCTGCTCGGTCGCCCCACACACCTTCCTTCCCCTTACAGTGGGCTGGGCAGGAGAATCAGAGAAAAAGGTTGAGATAAGAACAGTTCAATAATTGAAATAAAATAGTATAATAAGATTATAATTAAAAATGAGACCATGAAAGCCCAGACCAGTGCCCAGCCTGAGACTGATGTTCTGTGGTGTGGATTGTCCCTTTGGCCAGGGTCCTCTGTCCTGGCCCTGCTCTCTCCGGGCTTCTTGCACACCTTGCTGGCAGAGCCTGGGAAACCAAAAAATCTTTGGCTTACAGTAAGCACTGCTTAGCAGCAACTAAAATGTCAATGTGTTACCAACATTATTCTACTGAGTCCAAAACACAGCACTGTTCCAGCTATTAGGAAGAAAATCAACTATCCCAGCAGAAATCAGGACAGGTAGCATAGCAGAAGATCTGTTTGTGGTATGTGCAGTGTGGTGCATAATTCTGCATTAGCCCTTCAGAACCCAAGTCCATGCCCAATTTAAGTTCAACTATTTGTAAACTCAGTTAATAGAGAACAGAGCAAAAGGAAGGTCGAATGTTTGCTGTCAACAGGCAAGGGAGCTCTTAGTCATTACTGGAGCTTGGATTTTGAAGAATAATTGCTCTGATTGAATGTTAAATAGTTTTCAAAAAGTCATAATAATTTCTCAAGATGTTATAAAAGAGAAATAAGTGGCTGTGTTGACATAACTGAAAGGGTGCTGTTGGAAATTAAGAGTCACTGGAGGGAGCTTCTTAACCCAGCAACTACTGATGCCTTGCAGTGGCTACCTGAAAACAGAGGCTATACAAGATTAGGAGAATAAAAGCAGGTATTTATTTGAAGGGCCTCCAAAGGTACACCTTGGGAGTCAAAAGCCTCCAAGGGGCTCCACACAAGATGGACCCTGGGTCACGGTTTTTTTCACACTTCTATAAGTTTGGGTCATTTTTATATCAGGGTTAATTCTCCAATTATAATTTCAGGTAGTGATATAATTACCCCACATTTGCTCCCCCTGTCAGAGGCTTTAGTTTACATATTTTGGGGCCTGGGACAACAACGTGTCCTTTAGTTCAGGCTCAGAGAGGGTTTGTTATGTCTAACCAGTATGAGAGGAGAGTAGCTAACAGACTATATGAAGTTTCAGAGTTACACACTAAGCAGTACAGGATTTGAAAAATATAAAAGTTGAAACCTAAGGCATCACTACAACACGAAAAAAATAAACCAAATACAGGAGTTGTTAGGGTGTTAGAGGAGTGAATTCAGAGATCACTAGCTGCCACTTTAAATTAGAGGATTGCTCTAAGTTCTGTAAGCTACTTTGCATGCATTGTTAATCAGGTGTGTCCACACGGGGAGCTAGTGCACTGTACACAAAAAGCTACTTCTATTGCCTATGAACTTCTGTGCCTGATTTAGAAATCAGTAAAAATAGCTGGCAGTCTGAATGAGGAGCATGCTGTAAAGTGTAATCCTTTCATACTCGAAGATGTGATTTGCCTCTCTGTAGTGCAGTATCTGCACAATAAATACCTGTTTCAACTGTAAGCAGTTTCCTGAGAGCTGTACCAGGCAGTCTGGTAACATAGGTACCAAGTCCTTCAGCCTCTATGGTTTTGCTGTTTCCCAAATGCCATGCTCTGAGAGTTTTGCAGGGTTCTTTCTGCTTTCGTTGAGTTTACGTAAGGTCTTTTAGCTAGAACAGAGGTGGATTTTTTTCCTCTTAGGTTACTAAATGCAAGTAAAACCTGTAAATATCAGACCAAACTTTAAAGCATCTTAAAAACAAAAGAGGCAAGGGCTGTGGAACACAAAGCTTCTGAGAACAGATAGGAACTGCATTTTATGGGGGAGTTAATAGAGCATCTCTGAAGTTGTCTAGTTTCTATAATTCACTGATCCCCGAGTTAACATTCACAGTTAACTTATTCATGGTCACTTACAATAAACCGCTATGAATTCATACAGTTTTTGAAATTTCTGATGTAAATAATTGTTCAAGAGTTAGGAACCTTTGGGGATTATTTTTCTAAGTATCAGAGTAGCTGTTGCTATGAGGACATCAGATATTTTAGGATTAAATTTTGTTTGTTAAAATGTTAAAGAATATTGGGACAGTGAAATATTTTTATGCAGTGACAGACGCAATTTGAAACAATTAAAGATTCCAATTTCCTCTTTAAACAGAGTGTTTAAGTATTACATTATGCACTATTTTAACATTTGTTCAAATATTAAGTCAGGATTGTTCTGATTTTTGAAGATACTGATGTAAATCAAGATGTATAAACTGGTTGTCATTCTAAATTTAGAATTCCATACTCTGAGCGTCACAACTGGTAATCCACCAGTGAGAGCACAAATTACATTTATAATTAATTAACTTATTAATTACATTATAATTAATTAACTATTTAAACATGATTGTAAATGCTTTTCCTGTAGAAATCATACCTACCCCCAAATATTGCACTAGCTGAGAATTGATACAGGCTCTTTATTTTTCATTTAAGACACTGAGTACTAGAATACCCTGTACCTTGTAGAAGAAGAGTCATAACCCAGTTAAATCTCTGCTCTTTCAAATCTCAAAACCATATTCCTTTATGATCTTATTTCCCAGTCTGACACCTGAAGTGAGTATTCCACAGGTGCCATCACCACCTATCAACAGAGTAGTGCTCTCTGAGACTGGGACAGGCCCTGTGATATTAGCAATGTGATAGGAGCAGGGCAGAGTACCCCCTGGGATGGGGTGTTTTGCTTTGCAGAAAATGGTATTTGAGAATTGAAGACAAAGATGATTGATTAAATCCTGAGTTAGAGCTTCTCTTGGAAAGAAAAGGCAGCTATTTATGTTTGCGTTCCCTGTAGCTTTTAATTGTTATTCTTACAGAATTTCAAGAAAATTGTGGTTTTGATAGTGTAGTTTAACTATCTATCGCTAGTTGTATTGATTAGCAATATTGTGTTTTAATGCGCTTAACAGTATTTCCTGGTTTTTGCTCTTTATTTTGGTGACCGAGTTGGTATTCCACCTCAGTTTTTATAACAGAGGTTCTGTAAACAAATTTGAACCTGTTGTTGATGGTAAGAAAAATCTTACCGTCTTCAGGTATACATTTCCACCCTGGAAGATTTTATTGTTGTATCTTGCATTTGATCTAATTTATTATATAAAAGGAAATCCTTTAAAAAAATGCAGTGTAGCTATTGTCTTTAACGCATGCTTTCAAATAACTTTTGGATTTAGTAGGATTTTGTTTGCTGAAAGTTGTCAGTAAAAATCTAATTTTTTTTTCTTGTCTCTTTTTTTGTTACAACTATTGGGTCAGTTTCAGTCTTTTTCCAGTTCAGATTTCCAGAATTACACTAAATAGCTTATAATTATTTTTTTTCATGCTCTGATAAATTTTAAATGCTCATAGAGGCTATAAGTGTAATCTGTGTGTTGGGGAAATGAGCCAAAAATTAGAGTTTAGCAAGTGAAGCTATGTCTAACATCTTCTAAGTCTTTTATTTACATTTTACCAATAGTAAAATATTTAACATTTTCTACTGCATTATAGGAATAACATCAGCAGTGATTTTAATTTTCATTCCTTTTTTTGTCACGCATCCAGCAAAAGAAGGGAAGTAGCCTCTGCTTTCGTTCTGTTAACCTATGTTTGCATGTCATTTCATCCTTCATATCCAGATTTAACGGCTAGGGTTCATTCTGGGTAGCTTTCCTTTCACAAAGGGTGGGTTGTTTCTTTTGAATACTGTGTGATTGTTTTGTATTTTAAAAAGTCTTTGCCATATGTAGTGCATGTTCCTGGGGTAGTCAATTTCCTTAACTTCTGTAATGAACAAAGAAGGTTAAATAACCTAGTTTATGTGGCTGGGTGGGTTTCTTTTGTTGTTATTGTTTTGGGGTTTTTAAACTAAAGTTAATTTAAAGAAGTTTATTATCTGTAGAAGTCTGGATCAACTCCAGTAGAAATCGGGAAGTTGCCATTTAAAAACAATTTTTTCTTGTTTTCTTCTGTCTGCATCCACTAGAAAAATACTCTGGAGGAATTTCACTGGGGAATAATTATATCTGCAGGAGACATTTCATTTTAATTACTATCAGGTAGTGTTGGTTTATGATCTGACACAAAGGCTTGTAATGCACTTTTGAAATATCCTATATAATATCCTGTATAACTGTTTCTATTGCATATATGTATGTGTAATTATCTCTTAATTTTATTTAAACTTTTTTCCGGTGTCTTGTGTTGATGAATACCTCAGGTTTATGTGATTTATGTGGTGTCTTGTATGTTTAATGTTATTCCTCAATTTACTGACTATTCTCCTGAGGTTTTTTTCCTTGTTAAACCATAAATTGGATGATCTACTTTTTGTATGTATCATACATTAAATTGTATTTCTGTCATATCCTCTTATGTTAAATTCCTTTGTATGTAAAAAAAGAAAAAAAAAAACACAAAAAAACCCCTGTCCTTTCTGCTGTTTCCGAAATTCAAAGGTTTTTTTCAAACATTCAAAGTTTTTAATCACTGGTTGCCTGTCTTTAGAATCCTTCTGTTTTTACAGTATCTTTTTCAGATTACTTTGCTCAAACTGAATGTGTACTATTGTCTCAAATACATTGGCCTTTTTTTTCTTTAATAGTCTACCTCACTTTGGATATCACTGAAGATAATCAGAAAGCGACCACAAGTATTATGAATAGATTTTATGGGGGTTTGAGTTTTCTGTTTGTTTTGTTGGGTTTTTTGCTTTGCTGGGATTTTTTTCCCCCCCCACAAAACTGTCTGGGTTGTGGTCAGTTCTTTTTTGTCTGTTATTTTTTTTCTGGATTAATGGCAATAGGAGCTTCCTCTTTCTGAAGAAAGTGGTTCACAGTTCAGTGTAATTGCCATATATTTATCCACATTGAATTTCACTTGGCACCTTCTGCTTATTCCTTCTTCCACATTTTCAGTAAAGTTGCAGTATCTTCACATGTTGGCATTTACTAAGAAATATTTTCAGGAGACCTCTGTATGTTCCTTTACTCTTTGAACTTCATGAACTTCCCTTTGGGCAGTTTCTGATCATTGCCGCTGGACAATGTATTGCTCCAAAAGGCTTTGTAAAAAAACTTGTGTTGAGAAGTTTTTGTTAATCATGCAGCTAGGTGGTTTAATTGATATTTCAAAAAAATTCTAATAAATTAGATAGGTTTCACTTTACTAACCCAGCTTTATCATCCTTGGAATCTTACGATTTTAATTATTTTCATCATTTTACCTGTTGTTTAGAGAACAAGGCTCACAGGTCCATAATGCCTAGAATTGTTCCTACTACTTCTTTTATAAATAGAGGTACAGTGTTCATCTGCCTTCTAGTCATCTGATAGGGTAGTTTATTTTAATGAAATATTGAAAATTTTTGGCAGCTTGGACCTTTTTCTTGCACTATTTTCAAGAATCTAGTATGGATTCACACAGGTCTTTGGGCTATTTCCATATCCAGAAGCTCCTCTTGATGAATTATTTTCTGGTAGTACCTTTTTGAGTGTTTTTGGTTGCTCCCTCAATTGTCTTAATTCCCTGTGGTTTGTGAAGTGTCTTGCAGGTTTTTGTATCTGAAGTCCTTAATACTTTTTTCCTCCCTGCCCTTGCATGTCTACACTCTCTCATGCTATCTTTTTGATAACTGCAGTGTTTTTCTTGACTGATAGGTGTTTCAAAAACTTCCAGGCTAAATAGAGTTGGAATAGATACAGTTTTGTCTAAATAACCCTTGGAGGTTTTTTGGTCCATCTTTCCACATGTAAGGGCATGCCCATGTTTGTGCAGTATCACATGCAGGATAGCTAAAACGTAGGTATGATCTAATCTTCTTTAGTACTTCATTGGACTTAGTAATATTTAATATTTGGAATTGAAGAAGTTCTTTTAAATTCTAAAAACATTTTAGCTTGAATGATTTTTGACTTCGCTCTAAGTTTGCTGGCATGGGACTGCTCTGAGACTGACATGGGATGGGCTCTGAGCTCTGACTGCTCATGTGGCAGTACCAAATGTGTTGGTTTTGCTAGTATTCCTAAACATACTTTCCAAATAAAAACGAAAATATTCTGTTTGTTTTCTTTTTTGTTTGTTTCTTTGTATATCAGTTTTAAATAATTTTTGTTAGATTCTGTTAGATGCAAAATTAGGATGATAGTGAGTTTTGAAGGTGAAGGGATGGAAGATTTAACTGAGGTGGAGCAGCCTTGCATTGGTTGCTCACTAGTGGAGGAAGAACAAGCAAAATGGAGCAGCATTTCAGTCACAGTGGTTAGAGGGTAGAGCTGCCTTTCACTCTTCTCCACCTTCTGCCACTTCTGCTATAGGCTGAGGAAGGAACTTTGCTTATAAAATGTCATTCTCTTCATCATGGAGGAATGAAAGGAATTTAGTAAGAGAAGTTGCCTACTTGCTTGCATTTTTCTTCATCTCCTTCCTTCTTCCTACTGAAAAAAAGAGCCTTCACTAATTTTCTGAGGAATTTTTTAAAGTACTGCAGGGAAAACAATACCTGCCTGAGGTATTTGAAGAAATGTTGGGACAACAAATTACTGCCATTCACTCCCCTCCCCTGCAAGTGAGTGTGTGTGTGTTACCCTGCTGTTACCATCTCCAGCACACACTGGGAAAGCCTTATTCTTTACTACTGTATTGTATTTTGTCTTCATGAACCTGATGAGTAGTGTAGGTGTAAGTGGGGACTGGGCTAGACAGGAATTTAGGGTTCAGCCCCTTGGTTCTGGCTGTGACGAGAAATGTTGAAAAACACACACGTGTTGTCTCATGGGGAGGGTTTTTCATGAATAGTTATAACCTGTAGACAGAGTCCTCAAAAGCCAGAGAGCCAGGCATTTGCTCTCACTGAGAGGATTTTTATTCCCCTGAAAGTGCTTGGCTAAGGTATGTGAGGAGGATCTTAGAGTCTCACAGGTGTTTTTAGTAGGAAAACAAAGCTGGCTACTAGCAGTTTCTGTGTGTCCTTACATTGCCACAAGTAGAACCTACCAGTAAATTCCCCCTTGTATTTATTGTTTTTCTTGCTCTCCCTCTTTGAACTCTCAAGGTTATTCAGTTATTTTCCTCACAATTTCATTAGGAAATTTGCCAAAAACATCCTTTCTAGGCAGCTGTCTCTGGACCTTTGGAGGCCAGCACTAATGTGCTTCCAGTCTGTAGGGGGTGTTTGGCACGGAATTATGAACTGGGCCTTCATCGCTTTGGGGGAGAGCAGGGAAGAGATCTCTCGTGTTTTACCACACCCAGGTGCAAATTTTTTGCTGGTCTATGAGCATTCAGAGGCTTTCATCTCATGTTGTACCTGTTTTGTCCTGGTGCAAGGTCTGTTAACAGCAACAAATTGTTGATGTGAGAGAATTACAGTGAAGACTTATTTCTGAGTTGCAGGAAAGCTTTTGTGTGTGTGTGAGGGAGCGACTCCAGCAATCTAAACTGTTTCAGCTGTAATTTTTAATGAGGCATTGATTTGTGTTTTTTTTTAATTTTAAAGTGGTGCTCAAAGGTGCTGTGGTGTTGTCTGCGTGTAATACTTCATGTAAAATTGATTAAAATGTTAAACATTTTGCCAAAATTAATACTGGGAGGAGTTAAACGTGTCAGAAAGAGAAAGGAATGCATTTCAGCGCTTTCTTTCATATGCTACTGAACAATATAGGCAAGTGCTGTACCATATGTACATATAATATATTTGTCAGACTAACTGCTTCTCATGTTTGACTAAACTGTCTCCTTTCAGCCACCCACACAGAATATGCCTATGGGTCCAGGCGGGATGAGTCAGAGCGGCCCTCCCCCACCCCCGCGCTCGCACAACATGTCTTCAGATGGTATGGTAGGTGGGGGCCCTCCTGCACCACACATGCAGAACCAGATGAACGGCCAGATGCCTGGTAAGTTTTTCTCCTCTAAGACATTAACACCAGCGTTGCCTGGCAACTGGAACGACATGGGGGCTCAAGGGATACTAGATTGTTGATGACAAAACTGCTTTGAATGCCCCCGAGTACAAGCTCTCTTAGAGTTTGTTAGCTACAGAGCTACGTGACCTGTATTCAGTGTTTATCAGGCTGCCCTTGGGCTTTGATGTAGCTGACACACAGCATTCCTCTGATGAACAGAACTGGCTAAATTTAGTCTGTTTGAAACCATGCAGTACAGCTGGCTTTAGAGGGCTTACTGGGGAAAGGTATTGGCCTGTGGCTGAGTGAACACAAATCCTTCCATAAAAAGATAATGTGAAATCATTGTAGCTAAATAGTTAGATAATATAAAATAGATACATCTGAAAGAGGATGTTTCTGATTTGGGTAAATGTTTTTTAAAAAAAAAAAGATTGCTTCTATACAGCTTCCACTAATCCCCTGTGTTCTTTATTATTGAAGATGTGTTGAATCGTAAGGGATTTGTAAAGAAATGGCCTCCAGATTATTGTTCTAGGTGTAAATTTTAAGTCAGTTTCTATGCAATCCTGTTTTATAATAAAAAGAAAAGTACTTGGGAAGACAGAAACAAAGCAGAGAAAGAGGATGATAAAATTCCACACTGTACCTACCAATACTGCCTTTGGGGTAACTATTCCCTTTAGCAGTCAGATCAGAGTGGAGTAGGCAATGGAAGAGCATGCTTCTTTATATAGAGGCTATTTTCCTGAATTTCCACTTGTAAAATCGTACTGCCTATTTCATGTGAAATGGCTTTCAGCTTAAAATTGCATTCCCAGGGTTGCTTTTGTTCCGGATCCCTTCCTTTTGTTTTGTTTTGTTTTGTTTGTGATTTTGTTTGTTTGTTTTTGTTGAGGTTGTTTTGAGGTGGTTTGGTTTGGTTTGGTTTGGTTTTTTGTTATGGAGGAACTTTTCATACAAAAGCTCCTCAAGGTATTGATAGTTTGAAGAAAGGAAACTACTGTCAAAGGATCTTTGAAAATTTGTCTCTTACTGGTGACAAGGATAACCTTCATGACAGCAGGCGCAGTAAATAATTATGCAAAACTTAATACAAAGTAAAAAAATAACAATTCCTATAGTCTCTAATTTCTGTGCAAATCTTGATAAAATGGACTTGATAATGGCAGCTTTTCTGAAAGAGTAGCTTGAATAGCCTCCAGAGGCCATGTGTAAGAAGTGCAATAAAAGATCTAGAGAAGTTAGTATCATCATACATGTTGGTCGTGGTCTGCATTTGGAAGTGTAAAGAGCAATATATGCTGCTCCCTAAGTAGGGCAGAGATACTCTGATTATGGTGTCCTTTATCCATCTAAGATCCATCAGTTCCCATGGAGAATAGCATTGCCTCTCAAAAATCAGTCTCTTTGACCCTCAAGTGTAATCGTATTATTGTTATTATAGTGATCTTTTCCAAGGAGAAGGATTACTAAGTCACAATGTGAGCATAATGACTTCACTGCAGAGCCACGGGGGAGAAAAGTCCCTCCTTAAACATACATATTTTGTAATTAGATAGAATAAGAAAAGAGCTCTTATGAAAATATGTAAAAGGTAAATAGCTTTGTTTTGGTATTCACCTAGACAGATACTTAAATACAGTTTCCAGCTAAGCTTTAATTTAGCCTTTCTTCCAACATATTCCCTTTTTTGAATGTCTGTTCTTTCCTTCTCAGTTTGAAGTTTTCTCTGAGGATGTGAAGATAAACAGCTTAGGATGAGGGCATCTCTAATATCGGAAAGGCATGGTAAAATCATTTCATAGGTAGGCGTTGGAAAAAGGGAAACAGAATCATCTTGTTAAGTGTGTAGCTCAGTTACACATATCTTTTCAAGTGTGTGTTAGTTTACCTGTTTGTGAGCCTTTCTGTATTTCACAGAGATGTATGTCTAATAATGTCTGCAGTGTATGCATTTGCTTTCTGGTTTAAGGGCACTTACTCTGAAATTACATAGACATTTGTAGTGGAACCAGATACAAAATCTTCAATATCTGTAGAGATGATCTGTATAAAAGGAGTAAAGTCACTAATCTTAAACCAAGAGAATCCAGGACTCACATCAGTTGACCAGCCTGGAAAAAATAAAATGCAGGCTCTTAAAAATGCCAGCTAAGGATTTCAGCTATTACCTGAGCAGGGGCTTCCACAGACCTGAGCATGGGCAGAAAGGTTGATGAGAGGATTAGAAGAACTGCCTAGTGATGATCAGGGCATGAGTCATTTTAAAGTTCTGCTATAGACCTGTCCCATTGCCTGAAGGGCAAAGGATGATTTTTCTTGTTCTTGTGTCCTGGTTAATAGAGAAGCTGAAGTGCTGCTGGAGCCCTTAATTACATCCCCTGACAAATGCGTGTCTGTATCCTCTTGCCAGGGAAGACAGTCATGACAAACCTTTTTCAGCTGGTGATACACTTGAGTGTTATCTGTATCTGTGACAGATTGTGGGTTTTAGCTGAAAAAATTGCTGTCTGAAGCGTTACTTTGACTGAGTTTATGTGATGCAGAGTAAGGGTGATCTGGATTTGGAAGGAGATGATGAACCAAGATGTGCTGGGGGCAGGTTGTCTTCCTGATTTCTTGAGGTTGTTTTATCAAATGTAAAAAGTTGAAAGGTAAGACTAGCTGTAGGGGCCTCTGACCTTTGTTGTGGCACTGGTCGGTGACCTTCCTGAATAACAGGTTGTCCTGGTTCCAGCCAGAACAGGGTTAATTTTTGCAGTAGCCAAGAGGTGGCATGGCCAGGACCTGGAGGTTATTGTAACCTGGTGGAGGTTCTTCGTGGTGAGCAATTGCCTCTGAATCATTTGCATATCGTACACTGTTACTAATATTGTTGCTGTTACTGATCTTTTTCTTATATAATCGCTGTTTCCAGTGAATTGTTCATATCTCAACTTGTAATCTTTACTTTTTGTGCCTCCAATTCTCTCCAGCCCAACACAGGAGAGGGAGAGGTGGGACAGGGGAGTGAGCAAGCGGTGTGTGGTTTGGAGGGTTTTAGTGGAAACAGTAAATTGGGGAATAGCATTTCTAAACCACAACACATGTGCTTGTGTGTTCCCAACAAGTTCTCTCAAAAGTCTTCTTTCCTTCCTGCAAATGTAGTCTCAAATGTACCTAGTCTGGATTACAGCTTCATGGAGGTAAGGTGCTGTGCATAGGCAGTTAAGAGGAAAAAAGGACTTGTGTTTATGCTCAGGATAGATACTTACTCTGCTAACTTTATTATAACACAAATCTAATTAGTATGGCATTTAAAGCAGTTACTTTAAAGTGGAGATACATACTTCATGCCTCATTAGTTCACTCACAGTTCATTCATGTTCTCTTCTTCCTATTTCACTTATCCATATAAAAAAGGAAATAAATTGCTTTGTCCTTAGACGCAAGAGAACCCCTTGAAGTGTTTTGACAAACTATAAAAAATTATATGTAAAGTGTGTTTTTATTATTTTTCATTTGCAAGGTTTTTGATACTATGGTCTTAGCTTTTTCTCTCAGTCCTTGTTTTCTAGCTTCTCACTAACAAACACCCTGATTCTGACCAAAGAAAATACCTCACATTTCATATGACAGCTTTCTCTTATGAGTGCTTTCCCCTGTTTTGGTGCTACCTGAGACATGAAGTGTAAACCAGCCTTTTAGAGAAGGTGTTCTGTTTTTTCAAGTTACCTCTTGCGGTGATTTTTGCCTTCTTCATTTTGCTTACATTATCGTACGTTATCAGTTTTTAAAAACTTACTCCCCTGGGTGCTTGCCTAGCTGAAATCTATCATTGACAATGTCTTCCTTTAATCAGGAAAAACAAAGCCACTCCCAAGCCCTAACTTTCTGGCACTAACCCTGTGTATGCCTTCCTTTAATTAGGAAAGAAATTAGGAGAGTAGTCTTCTAGCAGCTCTGCAGTAGTTGCTTGGCACTACAGTAGGAAGCCTTTCTTCACCGTAGCTTTACCTAAAAGCACATTCACAATGGAACTCATGGTTGAAGACAATCTCACTTTTTCATAATTAAACTGTCTCCATGTTCTCACTATTACAGAATTAGGCAGTGTTGAATTGAAGAGGGTCGGTATAGGTATCTGTAGTACTCTTGTGGGCATAATCCTATTCACTGAATTACCTCTTCTGTATTTGTGGTGGATCTGCGTCTGTACATTTCAGCAATCTCTGCTCACCTTGTTTTGCAGGAACAGTGAACTGTATGAATGATACCTTTTTCAGCTTTTACACTTTCCTTAACAAAATAGGTTTGTGTTTATTTCAGCAAGGTGTCTTAAAAAGGGCAAGAGGATAAGCATATTTTTAAACTTAGTCTCTGTTTCTTCACTTTGGCTTTAGTAGCTGTGTTCATTTATCATTGTTAACTTTTCTTCTCCATCTTTTTGTTTCAGTCAGTTAGTATTGTCTCTGACCTTGTGTGCAGCTCTCTATGTCCTTATTTCTGCCTTCATTCTACCCTAGATCAGTGCAGTTTTTTCATTAGCCGAGGACTTAGGAGCTGTTTATGTCTGAAGGCAGAGGGGGGTGGTGTGTGAGTTTTTGTTTTTTTTTTTTAATTTTCACTGGGAAATGGGTAAACAAATCAGTACCTTCCTACAGCTCTACTAACGTAGTTTCTTTTAGATTCCTCTTTACTTAGAGTTTTCTAGCTTAACAGAATACCTGTGGCGTGTTCAGCAACAGCAGCATCTTCTTGGTGAAATCTGTACATATCAGCATTTGTCTTGTTTACAGTTGATGTGGTCTGTCATGTCCACTGGTTGTACATACCTTCATGAGGTCTTCGTGTGGTGCTTGTCATGGGCATAATCCATGCATTTCATCTGCTTCTTTTATTTGTCATAGTTATATCCAGTCACACCTCTTATTAATTTTAGTCCTAGTAGCTGTGCACCTGTTCCACCTAAAGTAATGAGTAAACTGACCAGACAGTACTGTAATGTTGTGCTTGTTAAAATACCCATTGAGAGTAGATTTAATTGAGAGAATAATCCAAATTCAACCTGTGTTGTCAAGAAGAAGCGAAATAAAAGGTGAAAAAATGTTGTTGGCTCATGGGTGTATGAACAAGTTGCTTTTCCTTTGCATCTTCACAAGTTGAACTGATGATTTCATGTCTGTCCTTCCAGTCATCATCCCCAACTCTAGTAATATGCAAATACAGTTGCAGAATATTGGCTAAATAGTGTATGATGAAAAATGTTAAATAGTCCTTCAGCCATTTTTATTCTACATTGTCTCATACTATCTGAATCACTTCAATGCTAGGTCCATTAGAAATCAAAAGCTTTGATTTTCTGTTGTGTTGAAATTTTCAACCTTATTTACAAGTAGAAAAGATGCAGCACATTGTCTGCAACATTTTCACTTTGTCCTTTTTTCACACCTTTCTCTGATTTCCAAGGTTGTTATGTATGCACAGCAAAGGTGATATGTTTACCAACATAGGTCACTGAATGCTTTCCATTTACATGTCAGTCTTATAAAAAAGTCATGATTGAAGTACCAAAAAAAAGTATTAATGTCTTACCACGAAGTTTTGTTCTTATTCCCATCTCAGGAGATAAACTCAGGAGTTGTCTTCTTGTCATGAACAACTTTTGGTTAGATTTTTATCTACAGGGGCATTAAAACAGCTCTGAAGAATGAGCTTGGCTCACAGGTTTTCCATAAAAGCCTTTGCTGTTGTATCAGTGATCCATGGAGTGCTTGTCACCTTCTCTTTCTTCTGTGGGTAACTGTATAATCATTTGAATGAAAGTTAGCCTAAGTTAGCATTTATTGGTGGACTTGGCAGTGTTAAATTTGTTGGTGGACTCAACAATCTTACTGGTCTTTTCCAACCAAAATGTGTGTATAATTCTGTGTAATTATACCATGTCAATGTTAATACTGCCTGCATTTAAAAATAATAATAATCGTTAGTTTCAAAATATTGTCTAGTATAGGTTGTTCGAATACACAGAAATGTTACAGCCATTGTAACAATTACAGCTCTGATGGGGTTATCAAGCTGTCTTTTACACTNACTAACTGGTTACCAGTTAGGTGTATTCTTTTAGGTATCTTCTGTTGTAACGTTAGTTGTAATAAGCATCTGTAGTTTTGTGTATGATATGGATAGAAGATGAGCTATGTGATAATTCACCTTTGTTTCAGTAGCTTTAGCTGCTCAAGAAAAGAAAATGTATTTCATAGTAGAGATGAACTTTGTTGTTCACTTTCTTACTTTCAAAATAGGGAAATCACATGCAAACTGTATTTTAAATTTATTTTAATGTAATTGTATTTAGTGACTTCTGTTTAGTTTTGTGATTCTGTATGACTGTTTTCACCTGCTTTTATCATGCTTAATGTATAACTTTTTCCCCTATTTTTCTTTCTGA
>WEIT01014798.1:191321-275405 GCA_013389985.1 Dryoscopus gambensis | reverse complement strand
GAATTAAAATACTGCATTAGAGTCACAGCACAGCAAATTATTAAGTTGTATATGTACTGCATATTCTTGTAGATGTGCTTTACAAGTCAGCAAGCAGTATTTTCAGCTTACCTGTTAAGTCTGTTAGTGCATTGGATCTGTACATAGCACCTGCTAGAAGACATATGACAAACCAAAGCTCCACTTTTTTATATGTAGATACCATCTGTTCCTGAGGTGTACAGACAGACCAGGTCATACTGATCAGTTTGATTATTAAGCTACAGAAAGGTGAAAAATGGACAAAAGACTAATTTAATGAGAGACTAAAAATAAGTCATGATGAAACAGCTGTTTCTGCACTTTTCTTACCAGTAGAGAAAGTGGGAAGTCTGAGTCCTTCAACATCAACATTGTTAATAGCATTTTTCTTAAAATAAAACAGCAGAAGAAACAAAAGATAGGCACATAGCAGAGGAAACTGTCGTAAGTGGGAATATTTTTGACTGTCTCTCTGAACTGGCAAGTTATCTCTGTATTCTGGGCAATACACAGTGTAGTAATTTTGTAAACATTGTAAGATGCTTTGAAAAAGCCCTGTGCCAGTTCAGTTTTCTTAGTTGCAGAGTTAGCAATAATTATGTAGCAGTATGTGTGAGGGAGCCATCTAGGAAGTCACTCTACAGAAAACAATTTTGTGTGACTGGCCTAAAATTTAGGGGATGATTCCATCTCAAAGTAGCATTCTTTACTCTTCCTCGTAGTATTCCCCTGTTGTGTTTTCAGTACTCTGTCAAACTTGAAAATTGGTCATTAGAAGTTAAGCAGAAAGAAACCTAAAAGATTTCTGTTCTGAACAAATAATGGTACTGAAGTGGCTTTGGGAAATAAAGAATAAAATGTTATTAACCAAATTATAGGTTCAAGAACAAAAGCAAAATCTTTAGTTAGAACAATGGCACCACTGCCACTAGGGCAACAGCAAGCTTTCGCATTGTGTAACTGTAATTCTGCCAAGTTTTGACGCTGTAGGCTGAGACTTTTTCCATTCCAAGTGTCTGCTTCAAGGCTGGTTCTGTTTTTTGCAGAGGTTTCACAGAAGTAGAGGGCAGTGAGATGAAAAATTACATTCTTTAAAATGTCTCAGTGTGTCACAAAAACAGTAGTAAACACAGCACTTCATATATAAACGTAGGAGTGCAGGTGCTCCTTACTTTAGAGCAAGGCTTTGAAACTTGTCTGTTACGCAAGCAAAGTGCTATTTGCTATTAAGTGAAAATACAGTTCCAAGTATTTGTGAGAGAGGAAGTCTTAAATCTGAAGATGTGCATGTATGTTATTTTGATCTAAGATGATTCCCAGTCAGGTCTGCTTAATACATTTCCTCCGTTTGCTACTCTTAGTTGTTAAATCTGTATTGAAATTTGATGGCAAATTAGAGAAAGTATTTTTGTACCTTCACTCTCTTGTGACTCCAAGACAGCCAGGCAGAGAATGACAGAGAAATCTGTGAGGGCATGAGAGATTTAGATAGGTAGCCAAGCCCCAGTCTGGCTGGGCAGAGGTCTCAGCCGAGCATGGCCACTTCAGGATTCTGACCTAAGTGAAGAAACAAGAATGAGCTGCTAGGAAATGCACTCAGTGAAGTTTAACAAAAGGGGAATTAACAGATTGTGGCTCAGAGATTTCTTAGCTGGTCGCATGTACAAGAATTCAGAAACAGGAATGAACCAAAATTCCCAAACCTCAGTGTTGTTGTCAGGAGACATTTGTGAACCCCTAAGCATGCTTTGTTTCTTTGTCTTACAGGAGTGATCCATACTGAAAATAAGAGATCCTACTACATCTGTCAGTTAATAACAGCACTAGCTAAATATAATGCTAAATATTCTGCAAGATGAGGTCTTAGCATCTCAAGTTGGCTGTTAAAAATCAGTAGATGTTTTTGACCTTAATCTTTCTGTATGTGGGTTCCTCATCTGTAGAGGAAAGAATCTGATGGTAAGATTACAATACCATCTGATTTCACAGGGGAATTGTGAAAGTATATTTATTATGAAGATTTGGACAAATTACTTAGGAGTGCCATAAGAAAACCATGAATAAATTATTAATTTTCTCTTCAGTGTTCGACTAGGCATCACATCTCACATGAATTATTAGGAAGAAACAAAATACTGAAATAATTTTTCAGTGAGTAATACCTACTGTACTGAATGAAGCCAGTACTTCTAGGGGGAAAAAAACATACTCTTCTATAATATATAAAGCCATCATAACACTCAGAAAGGCTTGATCTAACACTTGGGTGGCTTTAGCATAACCTTTTTATGTGCACTTGCTACCAAAACATCTTGCTGTATATACACCTTGTGGGGCAGATGGTGTTAGCAAGAAAAAAATGAAAAAGTGCTAATTAAGAAATAAAATGCATAGTAACAGAACTCTTTGCTGGATTTACTTTCTGTATCCACTTTGTATTCATTATTGATTTGCACTAGTTATAAAATGCTAGCCAGAGGAATACCTTAAATGAGAAGCAAGGTTTTCATGGTATACATTTTATTTAGTCAGTCTAGTTTACAAGAGGAATTCAAGTTATTCTGGACATAGAAAGCAGAATGTTTTAAGTGGAAGATTCTGTAGATGACTTTTCATTGAAAAGTTATTACAGCAGCCTGGGACATGTGCGAGGAATATTGGCTACCTTTTTGGAAAAGATAGGAAGCAGAAGGAACCGAATGAACGTGGAAGAAACTATGTTCTTATGGGTACATTTCTTCTTGTGTATGGTAAACTACTTAGGTTGAAAAAAAATTTGAAGTGTGGCCAACTTTTGACTTCTCAGAGAGGAGATGTAAACATGATTTTTCTGAAACCTGAAACTTGCATGGAAATTCCTTTTTTTATGTTGAACAAATCTTTCACACTTGGGGACTAATATTTAACAGTAGAATGAATACATTTTACAAGTAAGAACCAAGAAATTGTAGCTTGGCCATCTCAGAAACTCAGTTTCTTAGACACTTTTGCTACACGTGGCCATCCCAGAGACTGTTTCTCGGATCCTTCTGCTGAGATTCCATCCCCTTGCCAGAAAAGCTGGATGGAAAGTTGCTAAGCTCCCAGTCTCTATTTAATTAGCATTATATGTTGCCTGTGATAAGGGAAGGGAGCTAGTTTACAGGTGAACTCTACAGGACAATATCACGTTGACTCAGTCATTTGCAGGAGACTACTTGTCAAATCTGGTGCTGAGATTTTTTAATGATAGTTTCGTTTATACGAACTTAGAAAAATTCCATTAAAATTTCAGAGCTCTTTCACTTACAAGCAAATACAAAGCAAATACAAAGCTGTGGAAAGAGTAGAGATGAGGCAGATGGAGATTCCTGTTCTTTTGTTGCTACATACAGGAACATAAAGATAGGAACATCCAATGTTAGCTAAAATACAAACATATTCAGGGTGTGGCAGAACAGGATAAAGTGATTTCTGAGCTGAGTACCTTTTGCCATCTGGTCACTCCAGTGTAAGCTGAGACTGTTAGGTTTCAGTACCTTGGCTGCTTACAGTCGTCAAGATGTTATGGAGAAAGCAGGGCAGTCTCAATTTTTTTTGACATCTAACCTATTAAAGGGAAATAAAATTGCCTCCACATTGTGAAACACCATCATGCTATAGCTGGATTTGTAGGATGTCTAGCTGTAGAACACACTGTAGTTTTGTCATGAAAAAACAAAAGATATAAACAGCTGCCACGGAGCTTGTGCTTCCATCTTCTTTGCCTAGGGTAAAACATGAAAGGCAGTGTTGGTAGCTAAGGAATTTTTTGTATGACATTTTAGGTACTAGTTTTTTTAAAAATGATACCTGAAATTATGGTTTGGTTTGAGATGAAAAGTTTGTGGAGTAAGATACTGTGCAGGAGTGTGTACTGTCTTTAATTTGCAGCCTAAATCATACATTAGGAGTAGCAAAAGTTTTGTATCCTCAAGAGATAATGTTTAAACTGCACCTGGTGTTAAAACACCTTTAGGATGGTGGTTCATTTGACTAGGCACATCTGAATTGTAATGTTTGTCAAGTTAAATTGAACCTACAGTATATTTTCTAAGATAGCTCTCACAAGACTTAAAACCATCACTTAAAGAACAAGCGTTTTTTAAAAACATGTAAAAAAACAGCGGAAAAGTTTTGCTGAGGGCTGCTGCAGTGATACCTATTTTGTTATTTTTGTAACAGTAGACACAGTGATGAGATTGACCATGGCAGGTCTAGCATGGTGGGCTTTGCTGATAATCTAGATAGGGATATCCAGTTGCTTCATCCGTGCCAAGTGCACATTGTGAAATGCCTGAAGAATAGACCCCTGAGCAACACAACCAGCATGATTTGGAAGACTGAAGAAATAGCTTGTACTGCTGCTCTTTGGTCATACCCACCTGTTCCCATAGCTCTTTAGTCAGAGCAGCAGAGTCACCAGTTCATTTGTGCCTGTGGTTCCTCACTTCTCTGCTTCTTCAGAAGGTTCAGCCACATCAGCAGTTATTCTTGTCCTCTCATAGTGTTTCCCACCAGTATCTGAGATTCAGCGTAAGGGACGATGCTAAGGAGACATTTTTAAACCACTAAACTTTTCTGCTGCTCTTTCATCTTCTGCACTTCTGGTCTCAGGTTTGTTAGCTTTATCTGGGACCTACTTTCAGTTCGTATTTCTGTTTCTTTCTGTTTATCGTACCTGTATGAAGACTAGGTTGTCAGTTTCCAAAAGTTGTTTCCTGTCAGGAGACTGGCACTGTGTCACTGTACTTCCAAGAAGATCAGGTAGTAGCTGGTTTTTTCTTTAATCCACATACCTTTTCTTCCCTGTACATGAGGCCTCCTTATGAGATACTGGCTGGAGCAGAAGTTATTTTTTTTCCTCAACTGCTTGTTTCAAAGTTGTCTACACGTACTAAACGAAAATTTGTATTCTTGATAATGTAGGCTAGTTAAATTCTGTACTTGCACATTTTACAGAGATAACACAATATTTCTTTGGATGCATTTTGAACTCTGTCCAAATACTCTGGACAAAGATACTTTGTCCTCTCTGGATTAAATAATTGTAGAAATTCCCAAAATAAGAGTTTCTATGGATAGTTTTTGAAAGCAGTGAGCATTCTCTTGCAGCTCGCAGTTTTGTGAGCTTTGTATATGAAAGTCCTATCTCCAGGTCTAGAAGAAATCATTACTTCCACCAAGTGTAGTTTGTTGTCACCTGATTGGAGATTCAGAGCTGTGTTTCAGGGTGCTTGTAAAAATATGTGCCACAAATATTAGAAAGCATTATAGAATCATTGAATGATTTGGGTTGGAATGGACCCGAAAGATCATCTAGTTCCAGTCTCCCTGCCTGTGCTACAGCTAGCTCAGATTGTTCAGAGCCCCATCCATCCTGGTCTTGAACATATCCAGGGATGGGGCATCCACTACTTCTTTGGGCAACTTGTTCCACTGTCTCACCACCCTCACAGTAAAGAATTTTGTCCTAATATCCAGTCTTTCAATTTAAAACCATTGCCCCTTCTGTTCTGTCACTATCTGCTGTTGCAGTTAGCTAAATATAATGCTAAATATTCCAAGCCGCAGAGAGCGCAGCGGGGCTGTCTGCCCTGCATGGCCCCGGCTAGCTCTCAGCTTCTGCAACACAGCGGCGATAAAGGAGGCGAGAAGGCTCCCCACGTGGGGACCTCAGAGGGTGTTCATTCACATGGTGACCCCAAGGGAGAGAGGACCAGCACAGGCTGATACCTCAAGGCAGAGAGGAGGTCACATGGTATGGGGCTGGGTTTTATATGGGGATGAGGGGGGCAGAGAGAGCACATGGCTCAGGGCACAGGGGCAATACATGGGCAGGACCTTGACATAAGGGAAAGAGGGGCAGGGAAATCACTGGGCCAATCAGGGAAACAGAACTGGGGTACCTGTCCATTTAGAGGATTCTCTTATTCCCTGATTGGCATTCCACAATCTGCCTGTATAAAAACTCCATCTCCCTCCCTTTTATAAGCCCCCTTAAAATACTGGAAGGCCACAATGAGGTCTCCCTGGAGCCTTCTCTTACCCATGCTCTCTCAGGGTCTCCTTATAGCAGAGGTGCTCTATCCTTGTGATAATCCTTGTGGCCTTCTAGACTCACTCCAACAGGTCGGTGTCTTTCCTGTGCTGGACACCCGAAAGCTGGATACAGCACTATGGGTGGGGTCTCACCAGAGCAGAGTAGAGAGGCAGAATGATCTCCTTTGACCTCCTGGCCACGTTTTTTCATGCAGCCCAGGATACAGTTGGTTTTTTGGGCTGCAGGCCCACACTGCCAGATCATACCCAGCTTTTCATCACTGCCAACCCTCAAGTTCTTCTCAGGGCTGCTCTCAGTGAGTTTCCCACTTTGCAATCACGTCTGGGTTTACCCTGACCCAGGTGCTGCACCTTGCAGTTGGACTTGTTGAACTTCATGAGGTTCTCTTGGGCCCACTTCTCAAGTTTGTCCATATCCAAGTAGATAATGAATTAATAGTTCTTAAGTTTTTTATTAAGTTTTGGGATTTTATGTCATGTTAAGTATTACACGATGAATAAACGTCGCTTTCTCCTAGGCTAGATTTTTCAAATGGAAGAATAAATTCAAAGTTCCCTCATCCCTCAAAACTAGTGCATAAAATGGTGATGGTCCATGAGGCAGTAGAGACCATGGTGGTTCTTTTAGGTATCTTCTTAATAAGATGAACCAAACTGGAAGGAAGCCAGGCTGTCTGTTACGAACACAAGCCTGATACAGGGTAGTGAATTCTCACTGTGGCTCTACAAAGCGTTAATGAAGTTCTAATTTAAAAAGCAAACAGAAAATCTCTACATTGCACCATGGGGACCCAACACATTTTATCACATCGTATTGTGACTAATATTAATATTGTTAATTAACAAGCTTTCTTGAGATCTAGGAGCATTATGGCAACAAGTTTCTATTTTTTTTCAAGACTGCCTAATGTTTCTCAGTACCTCTCAACAGAGGAGCAGTGAAATGGAATGATCTAAATTATCTACTAGTTTAGAAGATCAAAAAAGGAAGTGTATTTTGCCAATAACTAAAATAAGTACATCTCAATTTAACCCTTTTATTTTTTTACTTTAAAATTGGGACACAGCAACTTGCCATACTGAAGGATAGAGGCATAACTGGATCTTCGTAAGAGTGGCCAGTATTTATTGTTAGAGGAAAATGAAGCTTAGGCCACTTTACTTCTCAGTGAGAGATCCCACATAGGAGTTTAATGAGATTGACTAATGCACTTTGAGTTCATACTAGTAATTAATTTGTCTTAACTTTCCCTCATAACTCCTCATAGACAGGATCTAAGTGACTACATATTCCTTTTCCTGTTTAAATCCAGTCACTTGACTGTATGTAGGTATTTTTCCAGTACTCTAATTTTACACAGGACTTTCTGCTTGTGCTCCAGCACCTAGTTATTTAAAAATACTAAGTGGAATGGCAAAATCTAAGCATACAGAAAGTAGGTGATGTCTTCCTTTTTCTCCTTGGATGGCACTTAGGAGTGGCTCTGCTAGCTTGATGTTTGATGTCATGATTTGTTTTAGTTTTTAGTGAGGCGGCTAGTTTCTTGTCTTTGTAGTTTATAAGATAAATTATTTTTTTAAAGGGAAAAAAAGCTTGGTGTTTCACCATTATAGTATGTGTAAGTGGTTTGAATTAATATATTACAAAAATCTGTTGTTTAAAAAAGTTTAGCTCCTTGTCATAACTCTTTCCTCCTCATGTTTTTGATACTGGAGTAACTCTTTTATGAAGTGGTACTATAGTGGAGGCACAGAGGCTGTTCTTTGTTAAATGTTATATCAATCTAACCTGCAATCTCATATAATGAAATGGTGTAATCATCGTTTTCATTGCTGTGTAGTGTCAGTAGGGTGCTCTTTAACTGTCTGTTTTCATTACTGAAATTTGCATTTCTCCAAGTACAGCCTTAATCAGATTTTCTCTGTTGATAAAACATGGACAGTACTTGATCTTTCCTGGTCTTTTCCTGTGGTTCATAGAAACTTGGTGCAACTTGGTATGAAAGATGTTTTTGTTACAGTCTGTTTGGGACTGTTGAGCATCAGGCAAAGCCTATAATCTGTGGGCCTTCTGCGTATGCCTGTTGTGTGATTGCATATCTGGTTCACATGGTTTGTCTTTACAGGCTAAATAAAATTGTTGATTTTGGGATAACAGCTTAGTGTTTTGTTGATGGAATATAACAGCAACTATGTGTGTATTGAAACTATGCTCTGAGGAGATCACAAATGTTAAATAATTTTTCTATGACTTACCAAGGTTTCACCATCAGGTTTTCACCTACACTTTTTTTGAAGATATTTTTTAAAGCAAAATATGGTAAAAGTGTTCCAGGTGTCTTTGTGCATCTGTAAACTAATATCTGTGGTTTTGAAGAAAAATCATCTAAAAAGCAACCTTATTTAGGCTGACTTCTGTTTTGTAGTTTGGTTACTGAATTGTTCACCTACATTTGCATAGGTCCAGAAACACCAAACCCTTATTAGAGTGCTGGATATACAGAGCCTTTTTTTGGTCCATTTTTAAAGGTTGGGTTTTCCATGTTCTTTTGGCAAGGCTTAATCACAAATCATTTTTGCATATTTGATATTTTTGCTGCTTCTCCTTTTGCAGGTCCAATGATGCACCAGCAGCCTTCCTCCCAGCAATACAACATGCCACAGGCAGGTGGCCAGCATTACCAGGGGCAGCAGCCGCCGATGGGAATGATGGGTCAAGTTAACCAAGGAAATCACATGATGGGGCAGAGACAGATTCCTCCGTACAGGCCACCACAGCAAGGTAGGAATTCCCTTCATTATTTTTACATTGATTTTAAATAACCACGTTTAAAACCATTTTACATCACTTTCTTGCTTACACCAAATTTCTCTCAAGTAATTTGGTGTGACAGACTTTGTACACTCTTTTTCTTACCCTTTTTAAGGGTGGTTCTTGCAGCAAGAAATTACTGCTATCACTATGAAATGTGAAGACAAGTTTGTTTTCTTTTTCCTTTGGTTCTTTCTGAGATTATGCATTCTGAAATTATGTATCTCAGATATGCTGATGCAGAATTCTGTTTTGATAATCTAAATGTTAGGTACAGTAAAGGAACAGAGTACCTACTTGGTTCTGAATTCATTCAGTTACAAAGGAATGAAGTTCCGCAATATTGAGTCTCTTTTTTTCTTTTTAGTCCTTTTCAACAAGGAATAATCTTATTTTTAACACCTTCAACACCTTAGTCTGTTATACAAGTATTCCTAAAATGAGCTCAAAACTTAAGTTTGATATATATAGTCTCAGTCTAGTGCAGCCAAACAACTGTGTATTTGTATTTGTAGATAGATATATTTACTTATTTTTTAAACTAAACCAGATTACATATGTTGTCTGTAATGCCACAGTATGGGTGGGGAATACATTTGAGAAATATTTCTCATACTAAGCTCAGAAATTAGCAGTCTTTATAATAGAGAAAACAAGTTATTTACGTATTGACTGGTTGTGGTTTTTCAGGCCCACCACAGCAGTACTCAGGCCAGGAAGACTATTATGGGGACCAATACAGTCATGGTGGACAAGGTCCTCCAGAAGGCATGAACCAGCAATATTACCCTGATGGTAATCTCTCATAAATGTTAACTTTCCCATTTTCTATACCTGCCCAATACTAATGTAGTCATATGCCCAAAATTAGGGGATGAGGCAAGAATAGTAATTGGATATCATACCTCACATTTACAAAACCTTCCAAATTCAGAATTGTTACTACAGTTTAAGTTACTATGACTAGTTAAATTTACAACTTAAAGCATGTAATTTGTATTACTCCCATTTGAAACTCTTAACAGTTTTAGTATTTCAAAATGAATGGAAATAATTGGTTTCTCTCAAAGAATGGAGAGTTCCTTAGCATATCTAGTATAATTGAGATGAATTTAAACAGTCATAACTTAATATTATCAATAAGAGAGGGGGCGATATCCTTTTATTAAAAATTTTACTGAACTGAAAAAACTTGCTAAAAAGATGTGGGTTTTTTCTGTAAATACTCTTATTTTTTTTAACTTAGTGTTTAGTTTTCATGTAAGTCGCACAAATGTGTTATTGCTGACATGGTATGGGCCTTCAGTTTAACATATATATAGGAATAAAATGGTCCCTGCCCTGAGGATATTGGAAATGTGAATCCTCTTTAGATGTCCCCTCAGTGCTTTCGAGACAAGACTGAAACTTTGAATTTCATAAATCTGTCCTCCTGCCTCTTGGAATATGGAGTACTGAAGGCTATTGAATTGTGTTATAAGTTAGAAAAGTTGAAATTAACTTGTTTTCAGGCTAAGCAGAGACTGGAAGAACAAAGGTGCTGACTCCTGGCTACTGTGATAACCATGTGTGCATCTTAATGGTATCTTATAAAGAAATGTGGTAGATGTTAATGTTTTAAAAATGTATACAAAGCAAAACTGTGTAATTGCCAAAGCAACTACTCATTGCAAATAAAGGTATACCAGTCAGTTGTTGGAATTTAATTTCCATTAAATTGATTTTAAGATACATCAAGTCACATCTGTATAAGCTTACATATGTTAATTTCTGGAGATGTATGTGCAGAGTTATTTTACAAGTTGCATTAACTGGTAATTATTCAGCTTTCATTTTGGAACATTTATGTACACACATGAACACTAAACTGTTACAGGCAATTTACTCTAGTAAGGGCAGTTTGATGTTACCATCAACAGCTCTCTGGCAGCACAGGTTACTTGTAAGATCTATTCCTTCTAAAGAGTCATCTTTATCATTACCTCATTATTAGTCTTACGTAGACTACAAGGAGCATATGTTTTAAGACTTGTTTTAATGGTTATGTATGCATGTAAGATTCAGTCAGTGGCGTATTGTGCAGTTGCAGACCTGATAACAAAATCACTGAGTTTTAGAACTGTTTCCTCCTTTCCTTACTTTTACTGAAAAATTTTATTCCAAATTTATATGATTTAATTATGAAAGTGTACAAAATTTTGGCAGGTATTCTTGACCAAGTTAGCAGTAAGATATATTTTGATCATCTGTAAGACAAAATATATGTGTGCTAAAACCAGCAACAGGTGGGGTGCTTACTGCATATATTGGTTTCTTAATGCGAGATGCCTGTAGTCTCTGAATAGAAAGGTTTGTTGGTAATGAATCTGCTCAGGACTGGAATGTAAGAGGAAAAGTTTTCTTGAGACCTTAAGGAGGAATTCTGTTTGTAGGGAAAACCTTGAGAGTGTTGTATTTCTGTCATTTAAAAATAGAATTTAATGTAGATGATGGTTCATAAATTCATTGAGCTTTATTTGTTATATTTCACACTGCTTTTAGCATATGCTTTTGAATTGGAGATCAGCAGAACAGGTGTTAGACAAAGTATGATAATTGCTTTCTTTGTTCATTCTAATTTAATTCAGGTTATTTACATGTGAAAGGCCTAAATGCTTTCATTTTTTTTGAGTGAAAGATGAAGTACTTCCCCCCCCCACTCCCCCAACAAGGATTATTGGAAGGTTAAGACCATCCTTTGCTGTGATGTTTCTAGAACTACTGCATTAAGCCTTTTTTTTCCCCTGTCACATGTTAATTCAATATGAAAGGAATTCATATTAATAAGTCTTTGGCTAATACAATTGAAAATTCTTTTTCATGTATATCCAGTTGAAATTTTTTTTTCATTTTTCTGAGAAATGAAATATTTTTAGGGTTTTCACTCAGAGGCCATTAACGTTTCTTCCTGTCTCTTGTCGAATTGATGTAGGTCATAATGATTACGGTTATCAGCAACCGTCGTATCCTGAACAAGGCTACGATAGGCCTTATGAGGATTCCTCACAACATTACTACGAAGGAGGTATCTATATACCTTCACACACATACGCACATACATTCCCTTTCCTCCCCCACCCTCAACGGGAACAGAAATTCTTGCACAACACGACTTATACCCATGCAAAGCTCTTGTAGAATACTAGTTGCTGGCTGTCTTGGAAATGGCAGGGAACTTGAAGCCTTCAGAATAATTTCTTGCAAACACCTAAAATATATAACCACAATTTGCCATTCTAACAACAGTAAAATGACTAAAACACTCTAGAGATTTTTTTTTTTACATCAATGGAAATTTTTATTTAAACATAAATTTGTTGGTTCAGTTGTATATCTTTCTGTGTGTGTATATATATTTTGTATAATTATAGTGCCGTTAGGAAACAGCTTGCTGATCTTGTGTAGCTAGTCTGTGCTCTTGTAGCTGTCCTTAATTTTGTCTTTTTTTTTTTATTTTATTTAGCATAGTCATGATCTTATGACTGTGATGTTCCAGTAAATGTAATGCTCGTTTGGCAGAGATGCTGAAAATGCTGCAGTTCAACTTTGCAAAATTGGCTTTAACTGCAGTTTGTTTGGCCGAGTTCCTTCTGTTTGGTTTGAGTTTTCTTTGTTTTGTTCAGTTTTTGAAATCAATATTGCATTTTCATTTTGTTCTTGTGTTGTTGGCTGTGCATCTTAGAAGGAAAAAAATAATAAAATAGATGTCTTTATGAGTTTTTGCTTTCTTGCAATGATCTTACAGGAAACTCGCAATATGGTCAGCAGCAAGATGCATATCAAGGACCACCCCAACAGCAGGGTTATCCACCACAACAGCAGCAATATCCCGGCCAACAAGGCTATCCAGGACAACAGCAGGGTTATGGTAAGAACTTGAGGACACAAGCAGCTTTCACAGAAAGGACTTAGAGAGATCCTTGTTGTGTGTTATTTCATCCCTGTTTGACTGTGTCCAGAGTCCAGGCTTCCACAGAACAGCTCTGTGCCTGCAATTTCGCTGGGCCGAAACAAGAAAACATGGAAGGCGGTGTCTTTTGGGAATTAGATCTGTTGGCAGTCTAGGAGAGTGTGGTAGCACAGAAAACTGAAGCTACTACAGCTACTGAAGCTACTGAGCTGACTACACAGCATTGTAATGGGTGTCTGTAATTTAGAAGGACTCAGAAAGATTCTGCTCTTTTCTGTCTTCTGTAGGTGAATGCACTCACAAAGATGACACCCCCTCTCATCTCTGGATTTGCCAATTAAAACAGTCTTTTAAAAAACTAGTTTAAAACTTCATTCAACGAGTCATTCTTTTCAAATTCTTGTACTGATCAGTAGAGAAATGACTATAAAGCATTGGCAATGCAGCTTTAAAGAGACCGTGCCTTATAAATTTGCACTAGTAGTGCAGACCTTCTGATATGCAGCAGGAATGAGAAATCCTCTGCCACAAGTCCCTGGATTCAAGAAAAACCGCCCAAAAAGGAAACTTGTAGTATGTAATTTTTGTGCATTAATTCTAAAAAACTTTGTGTCAGAAGAGCATGTTGAAACGACTTCCCTTTTAAGTTTTACTTGCTTGCATACTGTAAAGCCATACATATTTATCACAGCAGAAGAAATCTCTGAAATTCGATAATTCCGTATATTTTAACTTTAGCTTTTTTGTACGCTTAAATGCTAAAACTTTCAGCATTGTGTGTATGTGAGGAAATGCTTGGGTAATTTGTTTGCCATGTAGATAAATGCCAGATTCATATGAAATCCAGTTATGTTGAGACAGAGTTAAGTTTTAAGAGGATCCACTGAGGTTTACCAAGTGTTCTACTTCTGGAGGTTATGGATGAATTGATAGTTCTAAAGTAGTACTTGTACCTACATTCTACTAAACATAATATAGGAACAGACTGAAGGTGAGAGTGGAGGTCCATGTAGATCACTGCTCTGAACTTTGTAAGTAAAGAAGCAAAATCTGATTCATTCTGAAAGTTTAGGTTAAGAAATACTAGAAGAAAAGGGATGAGGAAATCTTTTGGAGCCACTTACCCAACACAATTTGTAAAACAGCATATAGCAGAAATTGTTATTGAAATTCCATTTTTTTCTATGAAATATGTCAGTGAATATTTAGAATTCAGCTATAAACAGTTACCATGGATAAATAAACCCATGTTCATTTTGTCAGTTGAACACAGGGCTTTTAAGATGTTGTATTCTGCTCAATTTAAGATTTAATTGCTTTCTAATTTGCAAAAATAAATCAATATCTCAGTCATTATTATCAATCTTTAAGATTTTGTTTTGCTGTGGAAGGCTGAAACTGCATAGTTCAAGGGAATTTGAGGCCTGAGGAGAATGATAATAGCTTATGGAGCTTTTCTCCTCCAGGTCATCTTTTTCACTGTCTCACAGATCCAGAATTACTGAAGGAGTTACCAGCTGATGTCGCCTTAATGTCCGATGGCTGTAGCTAAAACTAGCCCTCTGGAGCACTGAATCACAGTTGCTAAAACATGTCTGTTTTTTCTGAGGGGAGGGGAAAAAAAGGGTTGGTTTGTTTAAAATAAAGCTCTTCTGAAGAGCTGCAAATCTTCAGCTCTGAGAAACAGAGACCCAGTTTTTAAGGGGTGGTGTTGAAAAAGCTAACAGATCCACTGTAAAGAATTCCTAGGGAGTGCCACTGAAATAAAGAGCACACCATCTCTCCCAGTGCTGGGGGGGATGGGAATAATTTTGTTTGGAACATGACTGCACTGCCTGATGGTGGTAACGTGCAGCTTCCAGTGGTAGACAGGCCAAGTCCCTGTGGAAAGTAACAGGAAGTTGTACTTGCAAAAGAACCACTTCTTTTACAGACAAAGAAGACTGGAGTCAAAGTTTTGGGTTTTTTCCTAGCTTTTTTCTGGAAAGTTAATATTACCAGAGGAGTATGGAATAGAGGGTGCTTTTTTCCATCTCACAATAGCTTTTACTGCTTGTCACATCTCACATTTTATACACGTATAACTTGCTTGCCTGACACCCCATCCATGATTCCCCTTTGTGGTGTGAGACTTCACTTTCTGGCAGCATGGTACTGCTGATCTCTTGAAAATGTCCAAATGTTAAACATAGCTGATTATCTGGCTGCTCCTGTCATTAGAAAATTCTGTAACTGAAGCAGCATACATCAGGAGACTGCCTTCCTAAATCCTGGAGAGGGCTCATGTTTATTGTTTCTTGCCTTGTTCTTCTCTATCCTGTGACCTCGTATGTGGAACTACATGCACTGATACTAAATAATAAATATATAACTAAAAGTAAATTCTGTGGTTGGAGCACAAGTCCTGGCAGCACAGGCCCTGCTTTCCAGATGGAGAGGGGGGCTGCTCTAAAGACCTGATTGCACAGTAGTGATATTTCTTAGCCCTGGTTAGCTGTAAAAATCAGTGCTTTTACTGTTCTCTTTTTTCCAACATCTTNTTTAATAATGATCCGCAGGCCCCTCTCAGAGTGGTCCAGGGCCGCAGTATCCCAATTATCCACAAGGACAAGGACAGCAGTATGGGGGATACAGACCCACGCAGCCTGGGCCACCACAGCCACCACAGCAGAGGCCTTATGGATATGACCAGGTATTCTTTTGTTTGATGAGAAAGTTGTGGTTCTTACACACTCATTTGATTATCTTAAATTCTGGTCATTTAAACTAATGAATTTGCGGACTCGGTCTTTCAGGTATGTACATACAATTCTCATGGAGTTTTATTTCTTGGTGAGTTACCAAGAATCATTTGTAAGGAATTGTGATTAGTCATTCTCTCCCGAGTTTGCTGAGTTTTAATGCAATTTGGCAAAGTGACGCCTTCCCAGCAGTATTTTTGGACCTTAAAAATTAAGGTGATGTGTTTCATAGCCTCATGGTGAATGACTAATATGAAAGATGAGGCTTCTAAATCTCATGGTGGATCATTTTTCATTACTGCTTTGCAATAGAAATGGTTGAATTTGTTTTCCACAAACACAAATGCTAATCCTAATCTTCCTCTTCAATTGCAAAAACACCTCAGGGCGTGCAGCTGAGGTCCTTCAGCTGCAGAGCTTATGGGAAGGCATGAAACCTGTTTTTGCACAGATTTTCTCTGAGCAGTGTAAGGGGGCAGTGAACATGTGAAAGAAGTGACCCAAAAATCAACTGCTTCATTCTTATCAGTGCTAAGCCAAGTTTAAAACAGATGAACAATTACCACCAAAACTTGAGGCTAGAGTTGTAGCAAAGGGCTCTTGTAAAAAAGCTGTCTTAGAATTAAAGGATGAAACAGGTTTTTTTCTTGTAAAAGGTACTAACTTGTTAAAACCCAAACTTTCCACTATTAATCATTCAGAAACATCATTAAAAGGTACACAGTTACTTTCCTTGGTATAAATAACATAAAGATTAACTGAATGATAAAGTTGAGGTTCTAATGTTTACATAAAGTCCTGATATGTCAGTAGAAGATCAGTAGAACTTCCAAAAACAGTTTTCCCGAGGAAGTGAGAATTGCCCACAATTTTAAAGAACAGTTGGCTTTCTTTCTACAGAAATCAGAAAAGACAAGGAAGAAGGAACAAACTCTTCCAGTATGATAGTTTAGAGACGCAGTTTCTTTCAATTATGTAACAGATAAACAAAATGTTTATGCACTGACCCAGTAGCTTCCTCTGAAAACAATAAGCTACAGGAAAATTCTTTGCTTGTGGCCAGTATAGGGTCAAGGAAACTTAATCACAATTTGGTGAAGTTTTTTCCAACTTTCCTTGCAGTAGAAGTGGATAACCCTCTCTGTTGATAGTCTGTGCTCCTTCAGTTTGTGCAGTCATAAGTTCCAGTGGGAAACTCAATTGTAGAGGAACTCTTGTTTCATACTGGCCATTCCCATAGGAATTGCACTGCTTAAATTCTCATCTGGCAGCTGTTGTGAAACTCTTCTTCATGACTGATTGTTGTGTTATCATGGAACATAACTGACATTGCAACATAAAACTAAACTGTAAAATACTGCCTTGTTGTGGTGGTACTTAACATGGAATGGTGGCAGGATCACAGTTTGGAGCACATTCGCTTCCTAGCACAGTACTTTCTGCAAGCCTTGAACCCCATGGTGAAGGATCATGGTCAGCTTATAGCATTGATGCTTTCACCTCTGCCCACCTCTGCAGTACATGACATTCTGTCAACAGAAATAGAGAATATCAGTAAGGGTGGTAATTGTGTATCAGATCTGTGGAATAATTGCTTCCTGTAGGATATGTGGACTAGTTCTTCATGTTCACCCGCATGTGCCTTGGTTTTGAAATACATGTGCCATTATTCTGTAATGCTTGATAGAGTAATAATTTCAGGTATCTCTGTGTCGTGGTTAGTTTCCATAATTACTTTGAATTTAGGTGACCTTGACTTTTTGAAATAATTTTCAAAGTTTAGGTGGGAAATAATCTCCATCTTTTATTTTTTGATGATGATCTGCTAATTTCACAGCAGTCTATTGAATGTAAAGGTATACTGTTTTGATCAAATTAGGTTCCAGGCCCTCAATTCATGTCATTGGTCTTCTACATTAAAGCACAAAGTATTTTTAGTGAGATGAAACTACACCAGTTACTCATATCAGTGTATCAATTACTTTTGTTTTCACCTTTTAACATCACAGTTTATTTGGATGGTCTTCCAATTACACCTTTTAATACAGGAAAATATGTCTTGTGGTCTAATTATGCGTTTTGAATTTTTTTTAGGGTCAATATGGAAACTATCAACAGTGAAAAAATACTCACATTCCGGTAGGCAAAATCTATTAGCAGCCATATTGTCTCCTCAGCACTGTGGACATCTTCCCAAGATGAGAACCTCCCATTCCATCTAGATTTTGGAAAAATCTTGTGGCTGTTTTATGGTATACAGTCTTTATGGGTTAATTGTTAAAGACTGTAGATTCTCAGAAACTAGTTTCACATCTCTACTCTAGATGGCAATATTGGACAGAAAATCTGTGACATAACAATTTGCAGTGAGTTGAGAACTGTATGTCAAATAGACTGTTACAGACTGAGAGGTGCGAACAGCTTTGTACGTTTATGAAGGTTATGGGAATTTAATATTTTTTCCACAGATTTTTTTTGTAGGGGGAAAGGGGAAATGCACACTTTTTACAGCAGCAATATTTTGTATATTATGTTTTTCATGTGGTGAATATGCAAGACATTACACTACTCGCTGGGCAGGATAACAAATCTACTGTTAAAAATGGGTAAAGCCATGGTAAGTGCTTGATTGTATTAGTCTCAAAATGGTGTACAATAAAGATAACAGTGAAAAGATGGAGAGCGTTCTATGTCACTGATGGGTTCACATACAAAGATTGAGAATCCCAGTTACCTAAATGGGAACATAATTAAGGACAGTGTAATATAGTCTTGTGCAAAGATTAATTTTTTAAGCTTTCCAATTTTTCTGAGTGAAGCGGTTTTGTAAAAATTGTTTCTAACATAGTTTGACAATTTTCTGCAACATTTTTTGGGTAACAAGATAAACGTTTGGGTTTTATTTCTCAAGTGTTTTGTCAGAGCTTTGCATAAGCAAGCTGTAATCCTTCTTAATAATTGCAATAACAAAGAAAATGACAAGTGTTAATTCTACTTGGCTTGAATATGCAAAGAACTTGAAAAAGAATATGGAGAACAGGACTGTATTGTATAAGTGTATTTTAACCTTTAGTTGAATAATTTGTATGTATCAAAATAGCCTAGAGGACTTTGTAAAACCTATCTAAACTTTTGTCGTGGTTTAGGAATGGTATTCCCCAATTTTAGTCTTCCCACCGACACACTCCAAACCACGCACTGGTCACTTGCTCCCCACTCTCCCTCCCCTTCCCTTTTGGCAGGCTGGAGAGGAGAATTGGAGGCACAGAAGGTAAAGATCACAGCTTGGGAGAACAATTTACTGGAAACAGCAATGAAATTATAAAACGAAAGTAACGGCAACAATACCAGTGCCAGAGGGTGCAAGAAAGAGGGAAAGGATTCACACACAGTTTATTGCTCACCATGCAGAGCCCAGTTCCACCCCACGCTTCAGAACCTGGAAGGGTCCCTGGGAAATAAGGTGTCCCTCCTGGCTGCTGCAAAAATTAGCCCCATCCTGGCCGGAACCAGGACAGTTTTCCTAACTGGGAGTTAGTAACTTTAGAAAGGGAGCATTTTTGGTTGCATCCATTTTTTAAATTGGTTTACATGGAGAGCAAGGGGATGCTTTATAACATCAAGTATAAAACCTGTTGGCGAGGCAAATGCCAAATTTTGTTTTGAATTGCATTAATGCTTATAGTGTTGCATGTGGGAAAGAGGCAGCACCTTGATCAATAACAATAGTACACAAAACAATTGGTTTTGAAACTGAAGCCCTGCAACTGTGTATCAGATAAATAAATGGATATTCTGTTCTGCAGAAATGTATGCATTCAAGAATCCCTGGCAACTTTTATGAATGATAAAATTAACCCAGGAGTAAAACAATATTTTGTTTTTTTCAGTTGGCAATCAATGTTCAGGGGTAAAAAAAACCCCTGGTGTTCATAGCATGTATGACATGATACACGGAAAACAAGATTTTCAATTTGTGCATTCTTTTTAAAGGGAAAACAGTTTTCTTAAAGTCAATAGAAAATACACATCAAGGTTTGAATAGAGAAGGCATGAGGAACATTATTATGAATTAAAAGCTTGTAGGTTCTGTGCCAATTTTCCACCACTGTGTACTTCATTGCTATTTAAAACTGTACTCCATCAATTCTAACGGAAGAATAAATTATTTGTGATTTTAATTTTCTCATTTGTTTCTTTAAATTAGATCCCTATCACTCTGATGTCTCATCTGGAGACTCTGCTGTGGGTTTTGATTTTAAAGACGTTTGGCTAGAATAACCAAACTGTATTTGCAGTCTAGGACTTTATCAAAATTCTCTTGCCATAGCCAAGTTAATTAGAATTAACTGTTCAGTAATCAGCATGTTGTGTAGGTTGTTTGTTAAGAAATTCTTCCTCTGAAAATGAAGGTCCACGAGGCTATAATCAAGATGACTGAATTAGATAAATGAGTTGACGAGGCAAAAATATGTTGAACCCAACCTGGTGTAGATATGTTATCTCATTTGAAATAAGCTCAACTGACATTAAGAAATAATTTGTCTTGCCAACCCATCTTCTGTTGTCTTATTCTCCTTTTTAATGGAAACTAAAATTGCAATTTTAATAAGCAGAATTTCCTCCAGGGTTTCCCTCCTAGAGACTACTGCATTTGCAAGGTTTAATTGTTTTATAACAGTCCTGTTTCGTAAAACTTTTTAATTGGTGGTGACAAAAATTACCTTATTCCTCTGATACTATGCCAAAAGAACAACTTGAGAGGAGATAGCTCCACGCAAAAGTATTTCTACTAAAATTATGTATTAAAAAGGAACCTGTGTTCCCTAAACAAAAAAAGAAGCAGGAGTGCACGACAGGACCAGAAGGAAATGACCATATGCAAGGTTCATTTTAGTAAGTCTTCCTTATTAAATGAAATTCAACCAATAGGAAACTAGTAAAAAAAGTGTTGCAGTTGGCATTTTACATGTAGAATATAGAAAATAAGAGGGGGACTGACACAGCAAATCAAATACATGAGCAGAAATGATAAGAATGTTCAAAGAGTAAATAGGAGGGGTTAATGCATTCAGTGACTTTTAGTTATCATAGGGTTATGATTTTTGCCATTGTATTTTTCTCTCTTCAGACTGTTTTATTCCCTTTTCTGCTCTGTGAATGACTCGCAGAAAGGAGAAGCTGTCTCCCTGTTTCAATTGAAATTGACTTCACAATGTTGTAGCATAAGGAAGCAAACGTGCTGCTTTATAGGCAGGGTAAATGTATCATTTTGCAAAAGACACTTCCATTTTCATACCTGAATTACTCCAAAATGTGTAAAGTAATTGATTTTTTTTTTTGGAGAAAATGCACCTGATTGAAGAGAGGCAAAGACTTTAGTGCAAAAATACTGTATTTCTACAGTTCTCACCACAGAGGATGCTGGAAGACTACAATGTGATTTAAAAAAAAACACCACCAGATTTTAGATTAAAAAAAAAAAGAGAAAATATTTAAATTTACAAAATTAAGAGAAACTCTTACTTCAGCAAGTCTAGGTGTAATTCTGCCAGAAGCCCTGAAGAAGTTCATCAAGAAAGTCACCTGTTTTCCCTACATGGACA
This sequence comes from Dryoscopus gambensis, assembly GCA_013389985.1. Classification (NCBI taxonomy): domain Eukaryota; kingdom Metazoa; phylum Chordata; class Aves; order Passeriformes; family Malaconotidae; genus Dryoscopus; species Dryoscopus gambensis. Next base: position 254,195 of record WEIT01014798.1, on the reverse strand, counting down.
AAAGTTGCTGTATCATAAAACAGAAGCATAAGGGTGAAATCCTGTGAAATGAACCCAAATAAACCTTCTGACATGAATAGATACCTGTATAAAGTAGTAAATTAAAAAAAAAAAACAACAACAACCTAAGCTAGGATGGTATGTTCATTTAAAAAAAAAAAAGACAATAAAAGCTGACCCTCAATCTGTTAGAATTATAGTAAAAACTCATAGCACAGTCTGAGGGAACTGATCTTAATGTTCACAAAGCCTGAAGTTCTCTGAGAAGCTGCTACCATAAAAAAAAAGCATGGAGTAAGGTGGACTGTGAAGCACTAGAAATGGGGTAAGGTGGCAAGGGGAGAATAGGAATAAAAGTGATGGAGATTGGTAGTAAGTTATGCTGGAGCTCTCTTAGGATCACTGATTAACACAAGAATAAATTTGAGAAAAGAATACATATTTCGATAGCAAAATGAGGTGGAAATGGTGCTATTTAGATTATGCAGGACTTCAAACTAGAAATGCAATGGAACATATATGGCAGAACTTAAGAAATTACTGATGTTTACCAATACCGTATTGGGTAGGGTAATTCCTATTTACTCATGCACAGCTGTTCAGCAGTCAGGAGTAGTTCAGCAGCTAACACAGTAAAACTTCTGTTCAGTGGGTGTCAGAAGTCACAGTGCCACCAAAATACTCGAAAAGCAGTGCTACGGAATGTGTAATGAAAAACGATAGTACTGATTAAAGTTTTTTTTCAGTTTAGAATTACTGTGTTCAACCTTGTATCTGCCATATCAAAAAGATAGCCCCAGTAAAAGGTAAGTGGGTAACAAATGGCCAGGAACAAATACAGCGTGTTTGTGATTATTTCAGATATCAGTGTGTGTAAACTAGCAGTAAATAACAGTGTAATTTTTGTAAGGATACAGACAATGTGATAAAAATTAAAAGCAACACCTTTGAAATTGATAACAGTGCTTCTTATGGCATGCAGAACTGCAAACTCAATCCCATGGGCTTAGTAGGATTAAAAACTGAATTGGATAGATGTACAATAATGTAAAATTGGTTAGGTTGGAGAAGACCTTTAAGATCAGCGAGTGCAACCATTAGCCGAGCGCTGCCAAGTCCACCACTAACCCATGCCCCTAGGTGCCAGGTCTGTTAAATACTTCCAGGGATGCTGGCTCCACCACTTCACTGGGCAGCCTCTTCCAATGCTTGACAACCCTTTTGGAAGAGGAACTTCTTCCAAATATCCAATCTAAACCTCCCCATGTGCAATTTGATAAGTTGGTGCGGGGAGAATAGGACTCTTGTCCTATCACCTGTTACTTGGGAGAAAACCCTGACCCCCACCTTGCTGAAACCTCATTTCATGTGGACAATTAAATTAGGACAGATGAAAAGCTTATTTTGAAAGAATGTTAAAACCTCATGTTTCACAGCTTTATGCAACAAGCAGCATTCTAGGATGTAGAATATAATTTTCTGTTGGTGCCTTGACAGTAAATGTTGGGAGTATATTTAGGTTTTTTTGAATTGTCACATTTAGAATGTCACTCTCCAAAACCTGAGAGTAGGCAGCAGACTGTTGGTGTACGTTGCAGAATCAAAGTGTAGAGCTGAACTTGGGTAGCAATGTTCTATTCAGAAAACTGTTTTTTCACTATGGTGAAATACATCTCCAAAATAATACGAATAGTGAAATACTTAGATTTCAATCTTGAAAGATGCTGGGTACTTTCACTCAACTCTTAAGCTTTCCATGACATAATTTTTCAGGAAAAATTCTGACTAATCCCACAGAATGTCTTTTCCCCTGCTGGAGATCTGATGATTTTACAAGAGATTTTTCTGTTTTCTATAGATAAAGTTTTCTAATTTTCTCTTAACTATTTGCCTGTTGGTCTTAGGAAATGAAGGTAGTTCAGTATGTCATTGGCTTCACATAGGTACACCTTGGGTTTTTGGTAGGAAGAGCTGTGGGACTGGAAAGGAAGCTGCTGGAATAGCCAGACCCAATAGTCTGTGAACTCTTCAGGGCGCTGCATTATTTTCACTTGCCTTGGCACTTTTTAAACAAATGGTGTAGGTGAATTGCCATATAAATGCTTTTGCATTTTGGTTCATAATTTTCATTTAATCTCTAAGTTAATTTTACACAGCATAAATTCTAATCACCTACTGCAGTCAGTGTTGCCAGAAGTGTACTGGCATCTTGACACAGGTTCATTACAGATACTTTTATAGAAAAATACCATTTATGAGGGCAGACTTGGTAGAAATACACATTTTGTTTTTATGAAATTAAGTTCCATCAATTGTACTTCCTGATGTTTTTAGCAAATTTCAAGTAAAGAATTTTTGGTCTGTGGTATTAAGTTGCGGCCCTGACATTTTTCCAGATGTAGCTTTTCTTAGCCCAGAGCCTTTAGACTTTCTTTTCACAGGGCTACAATGTAAGCAAGTGCCACAGCTCTTAGAGTCTCTTTCTCTTTCTAAATGCTAATTATGGCCTTACTTGTTAGATAGCTTTTTGCCAAGTTCATATGGTGTCAAAGGTTAATGATCAGAATGATCAGAATCTCTGTCTCTCCTTTTTTTTTGTTTTTATTTTTTTTTTTACCTTGTCAAGGATGCAGATTATTTCACAGTTAGCTCTTACTTGAGCACCTAGATAACTGTATCTATCTGTGCGCAGATCTGTTTCCAGCTTGGGCAAAATGTTTGCCTTCTATCACAGAATGCCTTCTTTAGAAGCTGACTGGTATGTAAAAAGGGTTCTGCCTATGAACACCAGAATTTCTGATGCCATAAGCACAGAGATCCTGCCCATCTGAGTATGACGGAGTATTTGCTAGTGTGACACAGGCTTTGGATTTGTCACCTGCTTCAGTGTGCACGTAGGCTTGGAAAAGGTATGCATATGGCAAACCTGAGGCAACGTGAAGGTTTCTGTTGTATTCCCCAGAGCTTCTGTTTGATGGGAAGAGGTTGATTTTAGGACTGTAAATAGATGCTTGGTGAGTACTAGGATATCTGTCACAGCTACAAGCACCTTGTGTGCGTACTAACATTTCTAATGGAGCCTGTGTTCAGTGGTGCTTGCTACAGCTGTTGCTGTGGTCTGGCTGTAAAGACAGCACTGATCCTCGGTTGTCTCAGAAGCTTAGTTCTAAGTTGCCTGTATTATTTGCCCATCAATTTCACTTTGCTTTGTGTTTTCTGGCTCTCTGGCAGTAAAAAAGGAAGGCAGAAAAGCAGGAGTCTTACATGAGACTGACTCTGCTGACAAGGAACATGAGACTAATTGATTTGACCGCTTCAGTTGTTCTTTCAACTGTTTAGAATTTTGGAGTTTAAAATGTGGCAGTGCTGAGATCTGCAGGCCAAGCACAATAGAGGTGACTGATTGTCCAGGATTTCTTGGTACTGTGCCTTATTACCACTGTTTAAGTGACCACTGGCAGCAGCCGGTCACTTGGCACTTGGCTGCATGACCAGCTTGTATCAGCTTTTTGGTATGAGTGAGGGTCAAAGCACCTTTTGGGCTGCCTGCTTTTCACTGAGAGTTGTTGCAGGAGGATGCTGCAGCGTGCTGTGGTGCTGGTGGGTGCGTGATTGTGTCTTTGCAACAGGTTGATCCAATCACTCAGTAACTTGCAGACTACCCCATGCTATGGCATCAGTAGTGCAGACAGTTTGTATACTTAGATGAATATTAAGAAGCTCTCTCCTTTGCTGCTGTTTCTCATAGTGGGACCATGTTGGTCATCTGTTTGTTGCTGTAAGCCACAACAGTTTACCATTGACCATGCCTATCTTCTGGAAGGGTAACAGGCAAGACTGTCCTTGAAGCCTGACAAAGATGCAAAGGCAGAATTGCTGCTGGAGATACTGGGAGACACCTGTGATGTATTTTGAGTTTTGAGAACACTTTCTCCATTGCTGTGAGGAGGCTCTGAGCACGAGAGATAGCTATGAATTAGTGGATGATTTACATTGTGTTTGGAAGCAGGTCCTTTGGGTGAAGATCTCTATAGTAAACTGCTCCCTGCATTTCTAAAAGATCACAGCATCTTCCAAGCACCCATACATTTGAGGAAGAGGGTGCCCAAGAGGTTTGATTCTGTTGCTCACTGGCCGATGACTTTGGAGTGGGAAAGTCTACTGAAAGGAAGATGGACAGCAAAATCTGCCTTGGCAAATTTTGCCTGGCAAAATCCGTAAGATTGTGTGGAACCTCTCCCAGCACTAAGTCCTGAATTTCTAGTGCTGTCAGCACCTGGAACTCCATGAACAGGAAGAGTTTGCTACTCCCTTTATATGAGGATTCTTAGATTTTCACAGATGTACTGACTGACCTCACTGGCCCAAACTGGGACAGCCCTCTTCCACTATCTTCTGCACAAGTACATCTTGAGAGCAGGAGGAACCGGTGCTCCTTTTTCTCCAGATAAATAAATATCCAAGGAGAGTAGATCCCTAAGTGCACTTTGGGAAGAGGTACGAACAGTTGTGGCGTAGGGTCATGAAAAGATTTCATTTATCCACCATACGGCACACTGATGAATCTAAGAGCTATGTAGCCTCTCAAAGCAAAAAAAACATGTTTGAGTAAAAGGAGGTATAGAAAGCTTAGGAGGAGGAATAGATGGTGAAACTTAGAAACATCAATAGGCATAAAGGCTTCCTTAATGTAATCCAGGAGACTTGCAAGGACAAGTGAGGGTCTGTAGCACCAGTGCCAACACAGGTGAGGAGAGGGGGGAATTTAATGGTTACAACAACTTTGATGACTGATGGCGTTCTCAGAAGGCAACAAGTCAGATAATAAACTAATACACATTGGAAGGGATCTAAGGAGGTCTTTAGTCCAACCTCCTCAAAGCTGGTTCAGACCAGGTTGCTGACCATCCTCAAGGACAGAGACTGCACAACCTCTGTGGAACCATGACTGACTTTCCTCCATGTGAAGAAATTTCTTCTTTTAGCCAGTCTGAACCTCTTACGTTTCAGATCATGCCTGTTGTCGCCTGCTGTCCAACCATGCACTGCCATGAAGTTCCTGGCTTGGTCTTCTTGCTGACCTACCTTTATACGCTTAGAGGTACACTGCGCTTAGGTCCCGTCCCAAACCATCTCACCTCAGCTGGACAAGCCCTGTGCCCACAATCTCCTCTCAAAGGGCTCCAGCCTGGCAGCCCTCCACTGAATTTGCTCCACTTCATCCATTCCTTTGCTGAAGGTGGGACAAGCCTGGGCACAACACTGCAGGTCCTCATGCACAGTCAGTCCCCAGCAGTCAAAGTTGTCAGCACCCAGAAACAAAGTGTCAGGGGCCAAAGATTATGTAGAATGAGGTGGTTTATGTCATAAGATCAGAGGAGGAACAAGAATGAGGATATTGAATTGATAAGCTTAAAACTCCAGATGTTTTTGTATAAATGCAGTAAGTGTAACAGTATACAGGAAGATCCGTAAGTGTATGATTGAATCTATAACTCCATTGGCATAACAGAAACACAGTTCTATTTATTTATTTACTGGTCTTGAACATTAACATACCACATCTTCTTTCGAATTGAAGAGAAGAATTTATTCACTTTGTCAGTGAATAAGGTGCTTTGTCACTGAATAAGGTGGTACATTTTCTCTGAGGCGTGGAAGATTGACCAATTGAGAATGCATGGCAACAATTTGGAAGAGACCAAGTACAGTCATCATGGTGAGATTTTACTATAGGAAACTTTAATGGGGAAAATATTCTAAAAAAGGGGCTCAGAAGAGCTGGCAAGTCCTTAAGGAAATTACTTTATGGTGGATGTACAAATTATCCCAATGTGGAGGATCAAGAGCTTATCAGTGCCTTCAAACAAAGGAGAAAGTGCACTGAAAGCTCTCATTGTTAGGAATAAGCTTAAAATAATAGGAGAACACATTGAAATAAAATCAAGGCAAGCCACAAAATGAATAATTATTGAGAGATACTGGTAAAAAAAAAGAAGAAGTGGTCCATTACTTCTCAGAGAACAAAAACTGTAGACAGCGTTGCTGAAGAGTATTCGAGCTTAGAACATTGTTCCTAGACTTAGGTAAGAATAATCAGTTACACAAATACCTGATGAGAAATTCATTAGGTACATAGAATTTTACTATAGTTGCCACAAATTATTAGATTGCTAGCCCTATTCTAGGATCAAGGAACTAGTAAAATAACAGCAATAATGGCAATAGAGTTCAGATTTGTTATCTTATCAGACCAATTTATGACAGAAGGAAAGACAGTGGGCACATTAGAGGTAGGATCTTGGTGGGGATAATTATCCCCAAATGACTACTGGCAAGAGGTGAGTATGGAAAGATGATTGTGGGGGCATCTCAGAGGGGAATAACATCTATTGATCATATTTATCAAACACAGTAAGCTTACCACAAGATCCATAATAGTATATTGGCTCATTATAGTACAAAACATATATTAGCTCTAACATAGATTACACCTTTACTTTTAATCCTCACCAGCGCTGAGGGAGTCATGAACTTCCAGCAAAGGGTCTGATGGGGAGTGAGTAAATAAACGATCTTGCAGAGAACCTGCCAGCTGCCACATCCCATGGAAGCGGATGCTGGGAAACCAGCAGATAAAACTCATTTTGAACATCAGTTGCTGCTGTTACTCAGTTGCGCTCTTCCTCTTTTCAACTTCAGAAAACATCCTTTAATTTTAAACTTTGCCTACACCAATTCATAATGTTATGATTCAGTGGGTCCTGTACTCCTGAGTGATTTTCAACCTTATTTTTATTCCAAGTTTCCTAATTGGTGCTAAGAAACCAGCTTTTGGGGAGGTGAGAACCCAAGGTCTTTACTAAATAGGCTGTTCTTAGGCACCATTTTAAAATCAAAGAATGGCTTGGATTGGAAGTGACCTTAAAGGTCATCTGGTTCAACCTTCCTGCCATGGGCAGGGCCATCTTTCAGTAGATCAGGTTGCTCTGATGCCTTCTCCAGCCACCTAGAAACAGAGACTAGACAAGAATAAGGGAATAAAGGTAGGTATTTGTTTGAAAGGCCTTCAAAGGTACACCCTGGGGAGCCAGAGGCTACCCTCCAAAGACGACCCCAAGATGGACGACAGGTCACAAGTTCTTCACACTGTTACAGGTTTGGTCCTTTTGCATATCAGCATAAACGCACCAATTAAAACTTCAGCTTTCTTTAATTTCCCCACATCTCTAGAAGCCCTAGCTCACAGCTTTGGCCCTAGGACACTCTGGGTGTCCTTGGACAGCAAGCTCAGAGAAGCTTTGTTGTGTCTATCTGGCCTAAGAGAGCAGCTAACAAACTACAAGAGACTTTAGAGTTGCACACTAGGCAATACAAGATTTGAAAAAATAGAAAAGTTAAACCCTCAGGCATCAGCTTAAACCATCTTCTATAGTTTTTTATCTTTTTGATATTAAGAATGTAATGCTGCTCAGGATATCCTTCCTCTTCAGCTGAGCTGGAGATGTCCCAGCTGGAGCTGCAGACAGTGCCTCTGCTAGGGAAGAAGGCTATTATCACCATCATGAGTATAGTTCCCATTCCCTAAACACCTTGGCTTTGAGTTGGGAGGAAGAGGAGATAAAGAAGATCTTGTATGCTTCCTTCTCTGGAGGAAGAAGCAAGTCTGCAGAGCAGCTGGGTACCAGCTGCAGGGGGAACTGCGCTTCCTAGAGTGGGGAGTATTGGAGTGGCACTGCAGAGCCCCTGCAAAACACAGAGCTCAGGAAAAACTGGGGTTTAGAGTTACTTAACTGACCCACACTTATTTTGGACCATGCTGGCTGGTGTGTGCACAAAAGCAAGTACCGCTTCTGAGGTGTGCTGGTAAAATGCATTTGTACCATCTACGGATACTCCTTATCTGGTAAGCACAGGGATTTGGGAGCAATGGAGGTGGGATATTGTGGGAAACAACAACCTTATTATGCATATTTTGGCACTTGCTGGGACATCTGAGAGTACAGGAGCAAAACAACTATTTGTATGTTATCTCCAGTCTCCTCAAACTCTTAAGACTCTTCAGACTCCCCTTAGAGGTTTCTGAAGAGAATCCTAAAGGCTGCAGCTCTCCTCAGCAGCTGTAGCTCTACCAAGTTACCAAGACCTAGTCCTTTAATTTCAACATCCTATCCTAGCAAGTTATGGAAGCTTCGTAGCAAAAGTTGAGTACTTCAAACCCTGCCAGTTAGAGCTCAGTCCTCATTCCCACATAAAAACAACCATTTTGCAAACATGATCTGATATTAATTACCCCCCTGGCACCAAAAGTCAGGATTTCCTGATGCAGCCCGCTAATGTAAAATGCATTAGTGAAAATGCTGGCTCCAAGGGGTTAGGTTCTCTAAATAAACATAGCAAAGTTCTTTTTTATTTGCAACTCCCAGGCTATTCTGAAAGACTGATTTCTCCAACAAGAAAAAAAAAAAAGACTAAAATCATCCTTGGGTTTTTAATAGGTTATAATGCCTTTTTTCTGTTCAGTTGCAGGAACTGAATGTCAAGTTGTAGATCAATGAAATCCGAGTCTTTGCCTTAGAATGAAGTTTGTCCAAGCTCCTTTCTGCAATCGTGTGCTTTGTGTTGTGTCTTTCAGCAGATGGCTGAGGATCAACAGGGCAGGACTGCAATGCTGACTTTTGGACTAAGGTAGCAACACTAACATTTGTAGGTAAAAAAGGAAAAGTTTGCAAGAGTTAGGGAAGATTATTATGCAAAAAACAAACCCAAACTTAATTTCTAAGGCAGTGACTTAGAATTATTTTTCTTCCACTGGAAATCAGAAGTAGGACTCAAACAAAGCCAGCTTGCAATGAATGAGAAACGTTCAGCTCTGTTAACAAAACATGGCTGTGAGGCCAGTGATTTCCATCTGAGAAATTTCCCGTGTCCTCATTGGCAGCACCAGCTTAAGGCACTGCCGCCTTCTGCCAGTACTGCAGTGCATTGCCTTCACATTTGTGCCAGCACTTGGACACGATCCGGAATTTCATCTGGCTTGAGCAGAAAAATAAGAAAACATTAAAAAAACCCAAACCAAAACAACAGGATAAATCCCTCAAGCTTTTGCCAGCAGTAGTGTCCTCGGACACCTGACAGGCATGGAATGGCAAGAATAAGAGAGAGCTGACAGGACTGCCTGAAGCTGCCCGTTGCTGAGCTGCTGCTGCTCCCCAAGTGCCAGCTTGGGGCTGGAGCTGGGGCTGGAGCCTTGCAGTTTGCCAGGCTGGAGCAGCCTGTCCTGCCTGCACAGGGCCTGGCATGATGGGGTTGACTGGGGAAGATCCCAATGTGGCCAGGAGTGGAAAGGATCAGGGAGGGCTGAGCTCCGTGTCCAGAGATGTTCTCCTGGCTCTCACTGGGCAAAGTCCCATTCTGTAAAATTTCCACACTGGCTAATAAAACCATTCCTTAAATGACTGTGGGAGATGCTGTGGAAGTCATAAACTTCTGGAAGCCAGTCTGGACACCTCTGCTTCACTGGGGACTCCCCATTCCAATTTGTGCCCCAGGTTTTAGAAGGGTCTTTGGAAATTAGATCCAAGCTGTCCATCCCTGTTCTGCTTCTGCTTGTACATCCTGTTCTTAAGAATGTAGGAAAGGGAGCGTGTTGAAGCCCTAGTCTACCTTCTTATGTGGTAAAATGAGGCTGAAACAGTGGTGAGGATTTCAATCCCTACGTGTATATAGCAAGTACCACATAACTAAATTGTCAAAAAAAAGTCTACTTGGTCCTCTTCCCATTTCAGAGCAACTAAAAATACGTGCACTGGTACAATAAGATCAGGTACCAATACAGGCATCTTATCCTCACCTGATTCTAAACACAAATGCCAGTTTAACATTACTCCACTGCAAATAAATTTGTATCTGAATTGAGGTTCACCATGTATAATAGAGTCTATTCAGCTAAGGGTCCCTTCGTGTTCATAAGAAGGGCTGAAACCTTCTTATATGTTAAAAGAAAATTCAATTACAATTTCAAAAGAATACTTGCCCAGGTCAATTTTGTTTGAATCATCTAATGAGGCACACTTAATCACTGGGAAACTGCAGCATTTTTTAGACCAATTTTCAAATGTTAATTCTGAGAGTAAGTGCATCTTTTGATTCAACAGTTTATCTTTGCCATGTTTGGTTATAGATTTAACTTTCTTGATTTCAGCTAGAACAAGGCCCCTTTCTGTTATGGTAGTCTAACCTTGCATATTCTGTTCTTTCCTTGAATCACATCCTAGAAAATGCTTTACTTTTGTCTTCCATGCTTGTGGGGGCATGAGTGAAATGCCAGCTTCAGTCTACACCACTTTTTTTTTTTTTTAATACAAAAAAAAGTTTGCTGTACAAGTTTTCTACCAGGGTCAGAATCCAGGGGTGGGGGTAGAGGATTCTAAAATTTCAAAACTAAATACCTCTTTTCTACCCAGAGTTTTCAGAATTCATTCTTTGTCTTGCAGGTCCAAAAGGTTAAAAATAACTGTACCTCCTGAGACTTCTCCCTGGGCTGTGCTCTTCCCTGGGATTCTGTGAGCTTTTTCCACCCAAACTGGGTCAGCTTCATGCCTAATTTTAAAATCTCTGGGATCCAACGCTTTATAAAAATCAATGAGAACTTTCCCATTATATAATCCCAGCAGTCACATATGATATGCTCTTGCCTGATTCTGCTTAAGCTTGATTTTATATATTGAAATGATGATTATTAGTTTTAAAGAGCTGCGAACTTCTCTTGAAAAATTATGGGGAAAATTCTTCATGTGTGGAGTCTTTATCTCTTTTTGCAGACTCTTCCCTTTTCAGGCAGAAAGACTACAGTTAAAATGAGAATATTTCCTGATTGAACTTAGGAAATTGACTTTTAAACTAAAGTTTAAGAAAGTACATTTTCTTATATTTACTCTGATTGTGTTTCTGATCTCTTTTACTCTCTGAAAATGGAATTACAAGAAATATTGATGGAGATTACAAATATCTTTACAAATACTGTTTCTCTAGACATTTTGATACCAGAGTTATTCCTGCAGCTAGCCTGCAAGGTCTGGGAAGAACTCAAGCAGCATTAAATAATATAGGGGACCATAATTATCAGAACAATGAATAAACCAAAATAATTTCACCATTTATGTAATATACCTTGTTTTTTCCAGTTTCTGCTTAGATAGACTCTTCTTTGCTGTAATGCCTAGAAAATACGTGACAACTGCTTGCTTGCATGCTGCACCAGTGTCCATCGTACCCACCTGTTGCTGTGCTCTGGCTTTCCTGGTGATATCCAGCTGTTTCTAGACTTAGACTGGGTATTGGAATGAGAATTTTTTTGATCTTTTATGCAGCACCTAGCAGTGTCATCCTGATGCATGGCAGGAACTAGAGGATGCTCCTGCAAAGCAAATTAACAGTGTCTTTGGGATTTGGAAATGACATGAAGAATTATTCAAGATTCGGCTCCAGAAAGTAAATCACTAAGTCAAATTGTTAATGATAGCTGTGACAGCAATGCATGGTTTGGAATTTTATTGGAAAGAATTTGACAAATGCTTTAGATAATGAACAAAGTAATAAAAAATCAATGTCTATTCCCAGATAATTTGTGAAAAGGAAAAGGAGTTTATTTATCAAATATATTGTTTCTGCAAATAGTTCACCTCATGATTTCAGAGGGGAAATAGGTAGGAAGAGAAAATGAGCTTAACAAAACAAACATTGGTTTATATGTCAATATTCTTGTAAATGACAACGACAAAAGGGAAATACAGCTAATATGATATGAGAACAAAATAACTTCTAAACTGAAAATTTTGTTGTGACTCTTCTAAACCTCGCCAGCTTCAAACAACAACAAATCCAAGAACCACCCAGTGTACTCTGATATTGGACATGGGGCCACAGGAGAGCCCTGGCTGTGCTGCTCCAGTAGTGCTTCCCAGCCCTCCCACTCTTTCAATCACCCTTTGGTGCCGTATATTTCCTTTTACTCTGTTTGTCTGCAGCAAATGACTGTTCGGGAAGCAACCAGGCACGTTTCTGTATTCCAGCTTATGACTTTTTAAGGACAACATTAATATCATTTATAGTCAGGCTAATCATTCCCTTTGACAGAAACAACCACAGAAGAGGGAAACTTCTTCTGAAAGATTGACTCTGCCTTGCTTGTGACTTCTCCCTTAACTAGGAAGCCAGAGGTATATACCTGAAACCTATCCCAGTGGAGCTGTGCAGGTTTAAAAACCCCAGAACATCTATCAATTCAACACCCAGCTACCCCCAGCCCTAGCCAGGGTGCAGGTATGTCTGTGTGACCTTCTGTCACATCCTTTCCTTGGGACACTGAGTCTCATGGCAGCTCCCCTCCCCACTTTCCAAGGTTTTCATTTCAGTCTGATGAATTCCTGTGATGGTTTTGGATGGGGTAGAGTTAATTTTCTTCACAGCAGCTGGTAAGGGGCTATGGCTTGGATTTCTGCTGTAAACACTGTTGATAGTTCAGGGGTGTTTTAGCCATTGCTGAGCAGTGCTTACACAAAATTAAGGCTTTTCTGCTCCTTACATCACCCCACCAGTGAGGAGGCTGAGGGTGCAGAAGGAGCTGGGAGGGGACACAGCCAGGACAGCTGGCCCCAACTGACCAGAAGGGTATCCCAGCCTGTGTGGGATGATGTTGAGCAATATGGGCCAGGGGATGAAGCAGGAAGGAGAGGAAGTTCCGAGTGATGGAGTTTGTCTTCCCAAGTCACTGTTAGGTGGGATGGATCCCAGCTTTCTTGGGGATGGCTGAACACCTGCCTGCCCCTGGGAAGTGGTGAATTAATTCCTTGTTTTGCTTTGCTTGTATGTGGCTTTTGCCTTACCTATTGAACTGCTTTTATCACAACTGATGAGTTTTCTCACTTTTACTCTCCCAATTGTCTTCCCCCATCCCACAGGGAAGAGTGAGCGAGGGGCTGCGTGGGGCTCAGTTGCCAGCTGGGCTTTGCAGGCAGAGGGGAACAGCTGCTCCAGAGAGGTGCAATAACTTATTTTGTTTCCAACTGGAGTCATCGTGATTTTTTATGGCTTACTTTTAGTCTGATCAGATGTGGGAGAGGAAACGGGTAACACCATAGCAGAGATCAGGATGAAAAGTAAAGCCAGGGGAGTACAGAAAGCACAGCTGAGCTCAGTCCCCCTCTTGCCTGCAAAAACACAAGTTTATGACCTGGGAAAGCACAGCAGTCAAGAGTGTGTGTGCATGTGCGTGGTTTGTGGGGTCCTGCCAGTGCCCATTTGCTCTCCCCTCAGTGCAGATGCTCCTCCTCACTTCTGTGAAAAAGAAGAGCTTGAAGTTTGAGGTTTGCACTTTCAGGTTCAGTGTCCTCCCCCAAGGAGGGCTGCTGGTGTTGCGCTCAAGGGGATGACAGCCCCCAAGCACAGCTTGGCTCTGCACCCAGAGACATTCCACCACACGTCCCACTGCTGAAGAGCAGTGCGGGGCAATGGTCTTCTGCTAGTGGAATGGCATATGGAAAGTGGAGCCCTCCAGGTGCTCCTGGGTCCTGGAGACCTGGCAGGTGAAAGGAGGCCATGGTCAGGGCTGGCAGCTGCTCGCTGTGCTCTCCTCACACCCTGGGCTTCAGCAGTGCTTGCTGCTCCCCTGGGCATCTCAGGAGCAATTCAAGAGCTGGCGTCTTGAGAGGCCACCCCTTAGCTCTCTGTGTTTTACTCCCAAAACCAGAATCTCATTAGATTCTAGTAGGGGAAACACTGTCTCTGGAAAAAGGGTTTTCTCTGCCAAATACCAGGACCCTAAATAAGAATGTGACTGCAGCTGGAGAATAAGCTGAATATAATGAACCCCTCAGGAGGTCTCTTCTTTCCCATTAAAGCCCTAAAACCAGGCAACATGTATCTGGGAGTTTGATCTTCTTCCTTTCATAGTATTATCTTCCATTAGTAGCAATAATCTTTTAGAGGTATGCTTTCCTTTCATGCATATCCTACTACACAGAAAGGCAGGTAAGCATTGTCTGTCTCCTTGAGAGACCCTGTTTGCAAGGAGGGAAAATGACATCTAAAGAAGACACGTGACACTGAGCTATCCAGCCTCAGCTCTACATTTGCTCACTCCTGAGCAAATAATTTTGCCTAGAATCTTAGAGAACAGGGAGAGGGAGGGAGCATTTCCATAGCTTAGTAAGAAATGGCTGCAATATTCAACACATTTTGGGGTGTCAGATGGATTTCTGCCACTACGCCCACGCGAGGTCAAGATATCCTGAATCAGGGAGATGAGCAACAGTGCTCGGGAGCAGACAACAGGCACTGAATGCTGCTGTAATCAATGAAGGTTTATGCAACGAGTGGCTTTTAGTAGTATTTAAATCTCAGATGTCTGTGGAAAACATCAACTCGAAGAACCTTCTGTCCTCAGTAATTTAGATTGTGTTCCCTGAAACTGAACACAGAGCATCAAGTACTCTCAAGTTCATTTAAAGCCCATGCTAAGTTATGGCCTCAAATGCACATTTAAAGCACCAGGGAAAAGGAAACTTGACTTTCAAATAGTGATTGTAAGTTCTAGTTTTAAAGGTAGTAATGAAATACCCATGGAGGGGAACTCTGTATTATTGCTTTCAGACATACTCCTTGGCTTGGAGAAAAACAAAAGCAAAAAGTTGGGAAAGCCATTGCAGGAGGGATTGGTTTCAGTTTGTCGAGGTTACGCGAGTCTCTGACTGCTGACTGCTTTTGTTCTCCAGCAGGCTAAGTGCTTATCTTAAACAGGAGGGAGGCTCTTCATGTGCAGCAGCCACTCAGGCAATAGCAAAGATCCAGGAAGGATCTTAAAAAGCAAAAAAACAAAACCTGAAGAAACACAGTCCTAGTCTGCGCAGAAATAAGACTTTTTCTTTTATCTGACCTGATTTGTGGAAATAATGTTTGCAATACTATCATTTTTCCTTCAGAGAAGAATGAAGTGTTTGAAGGGAGCCTACAGGAAAGATGGAGAGAGACTATTTACAAGGGCCTGGAGTGACAGGACAAGGGGGAATGGCTTCACACTGAGAGAGAGTAGGTTTAGATTAGGTGTTAGGAAGAAATTCTTTACTGTGAAGGTGGTGAAAACACGGGAACAGGTTGTCCAGAGAAGCTGTGGATGCCCCATCCCTAGAAGTTTTCAAGGCCAAGTTGAACAATGCTTGGAGCAACCTGGTCTACTGGAAGGTGTCCCTGCCCCATGGCATTGGGGGTTGGAACAAGATGATCTCTCAGGTCCCTTCCAACTCAGGCCATCCTATGACTCTATGAATTTCCTTCTACAGACTCCAGCTCACCATCTGTGTTTTCCTTTCCCTTGCACAGTCTGAATTTACTTTTCCTGAGGATCGATGAGCACAAAGACCAAATAGCACAGTGCAGGGGAATCTGGCAAGCCTCATTCTCCTGCTGGGTGAAGTACAACCTCTCACTGTACCTGGTGGCAAACTCCATGTTTTGATAGATTTAGATGATAAGTGCCAGTTTAAATGGTGGCACAGAGTTTCAAGCATCTATAACCTACTGGAAATCACTGAGTGCCCAAGCCTCTTTATGCTAAATCTCAGGCTCCTAGTCAGAGAAGTCTGGCCTTGTCATACAATTCTAAAACTTGTAATTCTTTGTGCATTTTTAAAATTGTTTTTTTAAATGTTTTTTTATGGCAACAGCCAGTGTGGAAGCCCAGCCTGCAGCTGTTTGCACCTGCAGCAGTCCCTTCAGCTCAGCTTCACAGCCTTCTAGAAGATCCACAGTGTCTGGTGCTGCGTAGGATGGTTTGATAGAGTCTGTCAGTCAGTTTGAATGTCTTTCAGCTCTGTGTCTGAGTGCCTGGACCACTCCTCAGGCTGATGCCCTGGGTATGAGTGGTGCACAGCACCCACACTTCATGGCTGCCTGCAGCACATCCTGGTATTGGCTCCTCAAAGGGATTTTGCAGTTAAACTGCTGTAGATTCCTTGGGACTGGTGTTAGCTCCCTGCAGCATGAGCTGGCCCTTCCCCAAGCCCCACCTCCTCCATATCCGTGTGTTTCAGCTTTCCACTTTGGTTACACTGGGGTTTGAATGCACAGGTAAAGTTGACAGAAGATATGAAATCCAAACATTCCTTACAATGGCAGGCACAGAAACAAAATTCACCTCTCTGCAGGAAGGCTTTTGCCATCTTGCTTCGACCTGCCATTAAACTGGACCTCCTCTTGCTAGAGGATGCCTCCCTGCCCCTAGGGCTGTAAACCTTGAGGGATAAAAAAATCATGAGCTAGATTCCCTCAAGAGAATCAAAGTGAAAAGGCTGCAGTCTCAGATTATTAAAAAAAATCCAGCAAAGTGTGCCTTTGTTTTCTTCAACTGATCTCACCTTGTTTTACATTGTTTGTGCATCAACTTTATTTGAACCGCAACATTTAACACCTCCAGAAATTAACACCTCACCTTGCCTGCTCAAGTAGGGAATCTGCACATGCTGAAGACAAGGGAAATCCATATCCTGCACCAGTTTGGACTTTCTTCTCTACCACAGCTTCGCCTCTCCCCTGTACTTGCTTGTGTATAAGTGTTTTTGTATATGAAGATGGAGGTATATTCTTTATGCACTGAGAAATTATTTTTCAATACATATTTATGTGAACCACAAACATATTTAAATGTAAAGTTGTCATTACAGTGTCAGCCATCTCTCTAAGTGCTGGAAAACCCCTAAACTAAGCAGTGCTTTTTATAACTCAACACATTAATTATATTTAGCATCCTTAATTATCTCTTTTCCACATTCAAGTCTAATAAATTCCAAACATTTAAAAATAATTTTCAATAATGCTGCTTTCTTTGCATATTTTCAATCAACTGCACAAATATCTAAATTAGCTGGTGATTATGTGACATTTGGTTTACTTTAAAAACTGGTAATTGATTGCCCAATGCAACATTTTCTTTTTTAGTCTCCATTGTCCCTCACCCTCACAGCCCTGGGACTGGGATGGGGCCCCAGCTTTCCTTTGCCCACTGTGTCCCTGCTCTGGCTGCCTGGGATCTACAAGTGGAAATAGAAATGATGAGCAGCAATATGTTTAAGACTCAGACATCTATACCAGCCTTTCTCACTTGTACACACTCTCAGCAGTCTAAGTGACTAATTGACCAAAAGGTTGTCTTTTTAATTGAGAATTTTCGCTACAAATGTCTTTGAAACTTTTGCAAAATTCTGTTTTAAAATTGCCTTTAAATAAATTGTAATTTACCATACTTACTTTTTTTAAATATTAAAAAGGAATATATTGGTTTCGTTTATGTTTGTTTTGTTATTTTTCCTTGAAGATTGACCCTCTCAGATGTATTTTAACTTAAAAACCTCAGCAAATCAATATATGTTTTATTAACAGTTCTTGTGATGCTCAAAAATTTTCAGTGAAATAAAATTCCACCCAGTAGAAAACTATTGGGAAGAAGAATAGCATCCCACCTACATTAAAAGAATAAGTGATTTTATATGTCTGACCATTTTTTTAGGTAATAAGCTGGGTTTTGTTGTGGATTTTTTGGTGGGAGGGAGACAGAGGATTGAAGGAGTCAGAAGAATATGAGGACTAGGAGTGTGCAGGGGAAACTTTTCAAAGAAAAGGGGAGAGAACATCAGAAAGAAATTATAATACTCAACTGATTTTCATTGATAACTTAATTTCTCCTTCTGCTTTAGTGATGCACATAGCACAGCATAGCTGCATAAAGCACCCACAAATAAAGATTCCCTGTAAAGAAAACAGGTGATGCTGCTGAGAGTCTTCAGAGAAATAAGAGAACGGCATGAAGAAGGGAAAAAATCAGTGTAATTTCTTTCTAAAAGTAAGAATGAACAACTCATTCTGGACAGTTTCACATTTGTTAGAGAGAACGTCTCCTCCTGAATAACCACTGGGGGTTTTCCCTAGGAGACTTTCTGCAGCAATCTGCCCAGGAAGGTTCCACCTTACTACCTAGATATCCTATAAGGTTTGTGCTTGCTTAATGTATGGATTTAGTAGCATTTCCTGATGGGACATGGATGAGGAATTACAAGTTGAGTGTGAGCTCTGATACATCCCGTTGTGTGCTGGGCAGGTGGGACCCTCATTGCCCGCTCACCTTTGTAAAACACTTTGACAACTTTGGATGAAAAAGCAGTGCTTTCATTTGGAGATTGCTCTATGCCGGCTCTGTGGAAAAAAAAAAAAAGGTGATAATAAAACAGGGACTGAGTTTGCCTTTGGGGTAGTCAAAAGAAGATGAACATTTGAAGATAGTTGAAGAAATATTTTCTGGCAGATCATCTCATGTGAAAGAAGAGAAGTGGAAGCAAAGAGGAAATATGCCTAACAGGAACAGAAAAGAGATTTGTGTCTTGGGACTTTCTTTGCTATGCCAGGACTTCTGTGATGCAGGTCTCTCCCTTCCTACCATCCTTTAAATTGCTCCGTACTGGGAATTGCTTACTGTTATTGAAGACTCTCACAAGGATTTTCCTGAGCAAACTCTCTCAAAAACTGACTGGTCAGAAAGCCTCCTGTGAGGCTCCTGTGAGTGGTGAACTTGGAGCTATGCTGAAGAGAGCCAATAGCCAGAGAACGGTGGAAATTGAGCCACATGCAGGCAGATGAGGAGAAAACAAAGCCTCTCAAGTACTGTCTCAGCATCTGTCTCCTGTAGCAGCACAGAGGCAACAAACAGCTAGGAAAAATCGTGACACACTGGAAAATTCAGTATAGATACTTTCGTGGAAGAGGATTAGGCAAACTGGTGATCAGAAAGCAAGCACCAGTCCTGACATGACTGTGCCCAGTCGTATTTCTACTGAAAGGAGTGAAAGTAAAAGTAAAGAACACAGTATCTACTCTAGGAATAAGAGTTATTTAATCTCTGTAAGCAGAAAGGAAATACAGCGTCAAGAAATCCTTAAGCTTGTTCATTACTATGAGAAAAATAATAGCCCCATTTTACAGAGAGGTAAACTAGTTGTCAATGGAATTGAGTTTCTTGCTTTCATCACACAGTAGATCCAACTCATACCAGCATGGATCACATCAGGTCATTCACCTGTCAATTTGTGTGTCAGCTATTATGAAAATACTTTGATTGCAAAGAAGGACTGTAGAATTCACTCAGCAAATGATTGCCACTACTTGTGGCATCCTTCTCTAGCCAGTGCATGGCAACATTAATCTGTCAGGCAAGGAGTTCCCAGAGTTGGCATGTTAAATCTTTATTCACAGCCTGCAAAAGGGATTCTAAAAACTCTGATTGTATCCCAGAGTTATCTTGTTTCGTATCCCTGGTCATGAAGGAAACTGTGGGTACACCATCGGTTTGTGCTTTTCACATTGTGTGGCTACTAATGTCTGCACAAAGTGGGCAGTGGTGGGAATATTACTTCCTGGGTCTTTCACTGTTTTCCTTGTGTTTTGAACTCATTCTACACTGTGTTAATGGCAAAATACAAGGCAGCAGAGACATAGACCAGCTGACTATCTGTTCATGTAAGTGCATCTCTGCATGCTGCTTTTTCTGCCTCTGATTCCTATAAAGTGTTTTTTCCCTGAGGGATTATATTTTAACTTGTGTTATAAAGCCAGTGCACATTTCCCCAGTACCCGTGTTATTTGCACTGGATTGCAACTATAGAGAAAACTCAAAAGGTAGATGTGCAACTAAACAATTCAGACGAGACACAGACCACCACGAAATATATTATTAAGTAAAATGATGTTTGATTTGTAGCTGTGAGACCAACCCCTTTTGACATTCAAGGGAGCACAGCTATGGGCTGTCTTGAAAGCCTCCACACATCGATAGTTTTTCTGTTGCTAGGAGGAAGGGTTTTGAAGTGGGAGGAGAAGCAGAGACCCTCTAGTCAACAGAAGGATCCTCATGTAAGGGTCAAGAGAGAGCAGAACTCAGAGAGAGAAAAATATTCAGCTGACCATACTGTACTATTCTCTATTCACTTTAATACCTACACTTAATGATATGCTTTAAAGCTAAACCTCAGGAATGTCAGGAGTTTTTTTCTCATGGTGACATCCCGTGTAGGCGGAATCTCTCGAGTTCTCCCTTTAAAATAGAAAGATGAATAAAGACTTGCCTTGGAGAAATTTCCTCTGGATTTGAGTTTGTTGGTGTGTTGTTTACTCAAATGATTTATGGACTGGAGATTAGTGAAGTCATAGCAACACAGAAATTGCCAAGTGAAAATAAAAACAGCCCTGTGTATCCTTATTGAACATAATCAAGGAAGCAGCTGACAAACAGGACTTTTTTTTTCCCTGTTATGCAGAGACTTGGTATGAGACAAAGGTGATTTTCGCCTTTCAAAACTCTTTGAGCAGTGTCTGGCATACTAATAATTGTCACGGTAAATTTGACTTCACTAAATAATGGGGTACTTTTTATCTTGCCATACCTTATATATAACCCTCAAAGACTTATTTCCTTCTGGACAAATTACCATGTCCTTCCAGGAGGCAAGGGCTGGGAAAAGACTCATTCCCAGCACTGCAAGACTTGCTCTTGAGTCACATATGATGAGATTTTTCTTTCAGTAAAACTGGTGTAGAGCCACGGGTCTAAGCTGAGCTCATTCCCTGTCACCTCTGAAGACCACAGAGAGGACCTGTGCACCTGAGCAGCGGCAGCACCTTTTAGGGTAATATGAAGGCATCTGGAGGACTGCAGAGGGACTCCACAGGAATACCTTTTGCAGAGGTTCAGGTCCTCCCCCTCCCCTTCTGAAGCCTCTCCTTTCTTTTCTAACCACAAAAGTGGGATGACTGCTATCACTGGATGCGTTAAGCCACATTAAAATGACGGTGCTGCCTCCCACTGAGGAAAGACAGGGCAGAATAAACTTTAACCTGTTACTCTGTTTGTAGGTCCAACCACTGTGTAAGGCTTCTTTGCCAGGCCATGCAGAAGAGGACTCCTTCTTATTTTACTTTTTCTGTTTTTGCACACAGGTGTGCACAATGGGGTGATGTTTGTCGTGGCTGGGCATTCCTGCTGCAACGCAGTTAATAGCTCACTCCAGAGAGACCAAGCTCGAAATCTGACCTCAGGAGAGTCTTACCTTGGTGTGACAGGGAAGTGGCACCTTGATGGCATCTTTTGACATGTTCATGAGTGGTCTTGCGAGAGAGCAGCAAGGCTTTGGGATCACTTAGACTATGGTGGAATTACTTATTCACTTGTATGCAAAGAGAGGTTCCCTTTACTTAAATCCTGTTCAGACAAGGCAGGTAAGTAGAGAGGAATGAAGAGTGTCTATGGGCCTGGAAACCAGAGGAAGAATAGATAATGGCACCTATGAAAGCTGCCAAACTCCAGCCTAGTGCAAGATCAGGGGAGACGTATGTCAGGACCAGTGAGAAGAGCAATTTGTTGAAGTGGCAATTTAGGGGCAGAGAGATCAGTCCAAGAACTAAATTGAAAATGTACATCAATATCTTCCTGGTCCTTCTATGTCTAGCTGAGTAAGAGCACATCACCTGAAAAGGGGAGAGGAAGGACAGTACTTTTGACAAGTTCAGGGTATACAAGGATTTCTTCAAGACAGACAAATGCTGTGGTACTCTGGGGGACTGTCAGAGCTTCAAAGTCAAGAATCCAGTTGAAAGTTGCCTGTAGGCTTTCAAAGACAGTCCTTGCAGGGATGCACATAGTGGATCACCAAGAAGATGGCAATCTGGCAGATCTGCTGGCAGGAAGCAGGGGCGAGTGCCCAGACTGAGCTGTATTCAGACACGTACCTTGTAAAGTAAAGTGTCTTAAAATCACCATCGTTGAAAGCAATCAGGAGAGCTTTCTCCTGCTTTGTAAGCCTCTGTATGAGCTAACAGGTCCTCTGATGGGAGGCTCTTGTGATAGCGGATTATCCCCGCTCTGGTCCCTCAGTGCTGTCTGGGAGGGAGTTGTCTCCTCCCTTGGATGCAGCACTCCTGACCCCATTATGCCATTTGCAGCAGAAGCCGATGAGGATGGATAAGCGCTGTCCCAGACAGGTCACTGCGTGTGCATTTCCTACCACGTAGCATTTCCCTTTCTCACACTGTGGTTGTTTTGGTCTCGCTGCCCCACCGTAGGTGGAGCTCTGCCAGGACGGCTCAGAGAAGTGACCCTGCCTTTACCCAGTTCTTATTGTAACAAGAAAGAATAACATCTTCTTTACTCAGCGCTGATCCAGTGGAATACTGCCAAACCCCTGGAAAGCCTCCAAATCAGCACATTTCTCCTTCCCATTAAAAACTAATACAGTGCTACCGAAACAGAAAGCACTGGCGACAAAAACATATTTTTCCCACAATATGAGATCCCAATTTACATGTAAAATAAACATTGAATACAGATTTAATTCACTTTTTTACATCTTCTGACGGTGTATAGTAGGAATAACGCCTCTTTTAAAGTAAACTAGAAAAAAAGGCAGACTTTCATGCTCTGAATTAAGATCTCAGCTCACAATTTTGACTTCCTCGGCACACAGCACTAGTTTAGTTCCTAATTTCCTCTCGAGTGACTTAATGGTACTATATTGCTTAATTATAGCAGTTGCAAACTCCATGCTCTAAGAAGTATCACTGGGACCCAAACATCTGCAAGAATTTGAAGGAGGAAGATACCACATAAAATACCCATTTTTTTTATTATTTTGTGATTATTAGTCCATCACACATAGCATAGCTACAAAGCAGATGGAACAAGGCATCATTTAAATGAGAATTAATGGTAAGGAAATATAGAACATTAAGTTACACAAACTCTCTCTTCTCCGAAGACTCAGGCTATGGAAGAGGGCACTTGCACATACCATGAGGTTTTAAACAGTAAAATACAGCTGGAACAGAGATCCTAAAGGTGGCCTATATCTACCAGATCATCCTAGCCCACTCCTCCCCTGGACAGTAAGCGTTGTTCTCAGATGCTTATTTATTGCTGTTTTGCCACATCTTCTTTTAAATGTCCCAAGCAGAATTCCCCTCAACACAGAACTGGTTTTGATGAGAACAAATCAGAGATCACTATGAGGAAACAGCACTTGCCTGATCAGAGTCTCCACGATGTTTGAAACCTTAAAGCCTGATGGGTAGGAAGAAATTTCAAAATGTTTTAATGTGGTTGCTGTTGCTGTAGAAACAATTTCCTGGGCACCCATACACCCTGTGCATTTGTCTCACTTGGTCCCTGGCCACTCAGGGAAAGAGGGCCTGTGGGGCTGGGAACAGAGAATGTGGGGGAACTCATCAGAGGTACTGCAAGACCCTATTGTTTCATATTGCCTTCTCTGGAAAAGGTGTTTAAAAACAGACAGCTGGGGAGCGCTGGTCAATTACCAGTGGAAGGGAGGAAAAGAAACATCAAGATCCAGAGAACTAAAATAATCCTGAATCAGATCCAGTGAGCAAAGGGATCTAAAGGAATTTGTGTTTTGCTGTCTGAAGAGCTTGGTCTGTGTCACCCACCTGCCCAGATGTTTCCTAAAGGCATTAGTTTTTTCAAACTTCATTATGAAAAATGTTAACTACTGAACTTAAGAGTTTTGTCTGCACTTTCTGAAAGTGATCAAGTAGACAGCACCTAAAGAAGTCTTCCGTTTTCTTGAGTTTATTCTGACTTTTGAAATAGTTGGATGACAAATTTGTGGAAGAACAGGAGAAAGGATGTAGGTAATGGAGAAAAAACTTAGCCTAAGGCATTTCCAGAACTTTGTCTCTCCTCAGTATGTGTTTTGTCAAATTAATAAAATGTTAAAACTGAACGAGTAGTGCTTCCCTTTCCCATCATCTTCCCCAAGCACAGTGTTTAAGTGGCCTATTTTGAAAGGTGGCTTTTTTTGTCTGAGCTGTGGGTATGCAATTGCAGCGAGGTCAATGAGAGGTCAGGCAATGCCAGTCAGCCGGGAGGTCAGGTGATTTCTTTTCTGTTCCCTGGAAAGAAAATACTTACCTCTCAGCAATCACATTTCTTGTGGGAAGGAAGAAGAATCTGAATGCGGAATTAGAATTTATGCATGCAGCTCCTATTAATTGTTAGGTTGGGTTGTGGGTATTAAAATTTGCCAAGACTTTTTAAAAAGTGCACACTACTGTCAATAGAGCAGCAGTACGATTCTCCTCTTTCAAAATGCAAAAATGTCATAAATAAACACACAAATCCCCTAAAATAGCTGATGACATCTAACCCCAGTTGGTTTTCTGCTTTGCCAAAACTGTCAGCTAGACATAAGGAGCCTGTTGCTGCTGGTGCCTCTGTGTTGGTCTTTTTGCCTCCACTCTTCTCTCCAAAGACTTTCTCTGGAGCAGCAGACTGTTAGCATAAGACATATTGAATAACTGTCTTCTGAAAAACAGTTTCAATTCTCTTTCACTCCTTAAGAAAACTCACTATGGTGAGGAACTTACATGCTGCCCTTTGCATTTTTTAATGAAGACAACTAAATGTTCTCAGCATTCTTCAGAACTGGGCTCCTCCTGAAAGTAATTTAAGATTGATCTGCCTTCACAAGAAAATATTCTTATATATATCATTAATGAACTCTTTAATAGAATTTTGCTACCTTCTTGTTGCATGTGTCCTTCTGGCATCTTGGCTGTTTTTCCTAGTGGCTTTGAAAGGACAAAGGGAAAGCTTTGGTTTATAGACTTCTAGTTGACTGTTGAGAACCACCAGAAGAGTTAAGAAAGATTTTAGGTTGAATCTACTTTATTCACTAAATAGTGCTATTTCTGTTTGATCTCAAAGCTGAGACTGAATGAATGAAGAAAGCTGAACAAGTCTGAAATTTTTAAAGACCTGTAAGTCAAATGTCTACCAACTTCCAGCAGAGTTCTTCCAAGAATTTTGAAAGTGACCATGGCATCCTCTCTTTCTTAGATTGTGTGCTTCTTCTGGAGATTGTTCAAAATCATAGTAATTACTTGTTATTGTCACTTTTAATCCTATTAAAGTGAGAGGAAGAGTGTGTTACTTGCCTCTAGGCTTTTTGCAAAAGTAGTCTGACATTTTTGTGTGGTCTCTTTTAAAAAAGTCAAGCAAGTGGCATGCTGCTATGTGCCTTGGTATAAGGGGAAAAAAGGGCTGTATAAAGCATGGGCATAATGAAATAATAAATATGAATTTCTAGGTTTTCACACTTTTCTTTCATTCCACTTGATACATAAGGACAAGAATAAATGTCTTCCTCAGTTTTTTCTAGAGATCACCTTGGTGGGTTAAAGGAGAACACTTCAGAACAATCAGATTTATCAGCCTTTAATTTAGATGCTGAATAACAGAGATCTTTTCCCCTAGACAATTTTGGGTATGGTAAAGAGATTCTATGAAAAAAGAAGTAATAGCTTTAAATCCTCTAAGTAGAAGTGTGTTACCCTCATTTTTTCAGGTTTAGCTTCTGTCAAGCTTCTGACAGAAATACCAGCTTTGCAGTCAGCTGCACACAATCCTGAAAAATCAAGACAGACATGGTTTACCCTTTAGAACAAAAATTTAAGAATCTTTAGCACAACCCACCGTACTAATGGTTTATGGGGATAATAGATTTCACATCATAAAAATAAATAAAATGATTTACCCTCCCCCCTCTCCCCCATTGTTTAATGTTTTCAGGTCAGTTTTTACTCTCTTTCTAGCTCCCACAATAAATACATATTGAGTGCTCAGTGCACACATTTAGTGTTTTTTTCCCCTCTCCCATTCAGTCTCCTGCCACTGACTTTTCTTGGTTTCCAGGTTACATTAAAGCTTTTGGCTTCATGGCTGTAGGGAGAAATCTCAGCGCAGACATGGAGCTCAGCAAGGGAGGGCTGTGAATAGAGTCAGCCAGAAATACCGACAGCAAGGCAGAGGTGGGCAGCAAGGGACAGAAGAAGCAATTGACTACTGGCGAAGCCGAGGATTAAAAACATATCACTGGGAGACAGAACCAGCAGAATATGAGATTCTCTGAAATGCTCTCTGACGTAAAATCAGAGCCCCAATAAAGACTGAAATAAAAAAGTTCTATTTTATGTAAAATTCCCTCTTTACCTTTCAGATGCAGATCAGGTACGGGGTGTTTCCTCTCCTTCTGTTCTTTAAAAGCCAAATTAAATCCATGGTTGTTTTATAGAGAAAATTGTGAGCTAGGGGGGTTTATAAAAAGATCCACAGAATGAAAGTTTTAGTCTTTCGACAGGGAGCTAACAGGAGTGTGGCATAGGCTCAGCTATTGCAACCTTCCGCCTGCAATAATTTTTACTGACCTCAGCTCCAATTTTATGCTCATTACTCAGGCAAACGGCTCATTGTTTTCACTGGCAGCTAAGCCCGAGTATGAAATTCAAGAGGAAGCTTTGAAACTGCAAAGACATTGTAGAAATTCATAACTATTGGCTTGATTTAAAGCAAAAGCTGGAGCAGTGATTCTGCAAGGTGTCTGAGAGCTCAGGACAGCAAAGACCTCCATGGCCAGACACCTGTCCAAACGTCCCCAGGGCTGACCTGGATGTCCTGCCTAAAATGCCAGGAGATGCCTGTGACATTAACAGCTATGTGTTAAATGACTTTGCAACATGAATACAGGCTGTGCACAAGTAAAATCTGCAGTAAATGAGTGCCGTGGCGTTCCTGAATGTAAAACAGTGCATTGGGGCATAAGTGATTTGCATCTGAGAAGATGTGTCTGGCATAGAAAAGAATGTAGTAAAGGATTGTTCAACAGCTCCACTCGAGTTGAGAACCCATCAGAGAGGAAAGGGCTGGGGCCAGAGCGTTCTTTGAAGCTGTAACCCCTGGATGAACAATCTTCCCAGCACTCACCGATTTTGAAAGTTTTTAAGGAGCAGCTGTTCGCAAAAATATGTCTCGCTTCCTTAGCTGGCACTTGTCTTAGCTATTCTGAAGGAAAAAAGGAGCTGCAGGGAGAGAGCAGGAGCTGCAGCAAGGCCAGAAGAGACCACTGAGCATCCTTTGGATGCCACAGGCAGCAGGGAAAGGGCCATGTCAGGGGAAAAGCTCAAGTGAAGAACGGGGAACTGGAAAAGCTTTTAAGAGAACATTGAAGAAGGGAAGGGAAGCAGCAACAGCAGAATAGGCACCACTATTTTCATGGCTTTTTGGTTTTTATTTTTAATCAAAAATTCTATCACTGATCAGTCTCATTGTCTGTCCAGGGACCACCTCAGTTCATCCACACACTGAACTAGGGGTCATGGAAAACAAGGACATGCCTGGTACAAGGGCATAAGCTGGTCCTGAAGCTCAGTTAGGTTAATTTGTGGGGTGGGACTCAGTGCCTCACGGCTGCCCAAAAAGTAGGAACAGCAAAAGTAAAACCAGGACTGGAGCTTGTGGTTGTACATCTTCTCCAGCAATGCCACTGTTAGGTGGCAGGATCAGGCTCCTTTTTGTCTGTTTTTAGCTCTTTGCATTTGGCAACACAGATTCCCTCTCTTGTATGAGGCTCCCAAGAACTTCAGGGTGGTGCAGGGGAATACTAGTGGGAAATTGGAGTGACAGAAAACCCAGTGCTTTTGAGAAAATTGTCCAGTTCTTGCAGGGAAATGTGACAAAACAGTTGTGCTCTGCAGGAATGTGTCAAGGTTGTAGCATGGCATTTTCCCATGGGAGGAGGGGAGTTCCATAGCTCTAAGTAGCTGTACCCAGGAGCTAGGAGCAATACCTGCCTCAAGTACCCTGGCCCATCTCTTCAACTGAAACAGCTTCTTCCTTTATCTCCAGCAGCTTTCCAAAAGCAAAGCCAATAACAGCAGCATCTCACCTACAGATGTTGCTTTAAGGAACTATTTTATAAAAACCGTTAGAAGAGGGGAATCCTTTCCTCTGCACCACAGATCAAAGAATCATAGAATAGTTTGGGAAGGGACCTTGAAAGACCATCCTGTTCAATTTCCCTGCAATGAGCAGGACATCTTCAACTGGATCAGCATGCTCAAAGTCCCACGCACCCTGACTTTGAATGTTTCCAGGGACAGGGCATCCACCACCTCTCTGGGTAACCTGTTCCAATG
This sequence comes from Dryoscopus gambensis, assembly GCA_013389985.1. NCBI lineage: Eukaryota > Metazoa > Chordata > Aves > Passeriformes > Malaconotidae > Dryoscopus > Dryoscopus gambensis. The sequence continues at coordinate 226,115 of WEIT01014798.1, read as the reverse complement.
TTTTACCACCCTCACTGTGGTAAGTCACCTCACCCTTACTTCCTCCTCATATCTAATCTAAGTTGACCCTCTTTTAGTGTCAAACCACTACCCCTCGTTCTGCCACAACAGGCCTTGCTAAATACAGACCAGATGGCTTCTCTTGGGTTCACGTGTTCACCCGCAGTGTGTTGGGTGAGGGACCTGCCTTCTCCTGCTGCCCAGTGCCAGCTGCACATCCTCTGGGGTAATGCAGAGAAGGGTGTGAGTGGGCTGGGGGATCCAGCCAGCTAGCACCAACCAGTGGGGCGGGACTGGGAATGGGGCACAGGGCAATGCACCTCCTCCACGGGCTGGGCAAGGGAAGACCATTACCACTTCCATGTGCAGAAGACGAGAAAAAAAGCAGATGTATACAGAGATACCAGCTGCAGGGAGGTACTCCACTTCTGCAGTTGCTGTGGATACCCTACTTTTCCCATTTTTTCCATTGTTTTTAGAGAAAAATCAAAAGGGAGTCATTAAAGGAAAAAGGCCATAAATATTGTGTCTTTTGTTTAGTGAACTCAGACTTGCTTTTACTCCTATTCCTCTATTCTGAGCTTACCATCAAGCCCAACAAGACTACAAGTGCTGCCCACTGCAGTAGCAGATTAGGCGATTCGGGGTTTATCACTGCAAAAAACCTATCAGTTACCAGGCCACATAGTCCTTGGTGGGACAGTGATTTCCTATTTCATCATAAGGCAATTGGGGTTTTTTACTGGTGACTGCTGCTATTTACTCCCTAATAATCTGTTTATAGGCTGCTGGAAAACTGGGAAGAATGTAGAAAGCAGAAAAATGTGTAAATGTTTAAGATGGCCAACAACACTGTCTTTACAATACTCCTACTTAAAAGTTTGCGATGTTTGTTTGTTCTTTCTGTCCTTCCTAGACATCAATTTTCTCTCACAAGCTCTTGATTTTATTTTCTGTAAGCTTTGATGTACTTTTGAGAGCACCTACCACTGCTTCTTAGACCTTAGCTTCTTAACTAAAGCCATTTATTGATATAGTACATCTCTCAGTGAAGTAGTACATCAATAAATTAAAGATTAGTTCGGTGTGTCAGCTCTCCCAGAGCATCCTGGAAGAATTTGCCACTCCAGAAGACTGTGGAGGCCACACAACATCCTCACATAGGCACAATAATAACTCTGGGAGATTTAAGCTTTCGCTCCACGACATCTCCTCCCACTAAATATTTTTGAAAGTCACCTTTTAAACTAACCAATGGATTCTGCTTGCTACTGAACAAACAGGTGGCATTAAGTTTGTATACTATATAGAGAGGTGTCCAAACCAATTTTCAGCTGTCTCTTACCACATTTTGTTTTTCCTGCTCTCTGATCTGATTTTCTGCAGGCTACTCGTAGCGATAAACAGTTTTGTCCTGTATTTATATGCATCACGTTCCCTGTGTGACTCAAGCTCCTACTGCACTCCTGACAAATGTGCCTGCAAAGTTTCATTGCACCTAATTGTTTGCAAAGGCATGGACTGAGGTGCACTGCTGCTGAAGAGGATGTCATCGGGCTTATATTAACCATTTATGTGAGATACTTAAATGTTCTCTATTGCTATTTTTGCACTAGCACTCCCTCATTCCTTGTTGTTTATTTCAGGATTTTGCACTATTCACTTGTTACGTTTTATGCCTTGACCTTGCAGTCCATTTATAAGATTATACTTCAGACAAGATTTCAAAATGGGATTTCAAAATATTTCAAAAAAGTAGAGATCAGAGCCAATATTTGTATTCCTAGACAGATGCTTTAGGTACAAATGTTCTGATAGCAGAGCAATTCCCATTAATTTGATTTTGGAGATGCAGGGTAGTCTTAATTTCTGCTGACGAAATCTTCCATTTTGGTGCCCCATCAAAGCCTTGGCTTCAGTCCTTCCAGCACAAAAATGTCACCTCACTGTTTGAACACATATCCACTCTTTTGTGCATCCCTTGGTGAAAGTGGACATGGGATGGCAAACGAGAAGTGTTTTGGGCACACAAAAACCTTGGTTAGAAGAAAAATGGTGCCCACTGGTTCCCTCTGGTATTTTGAACCAGTTGCTTGAGGAACATGACTTTCTCTCTGTTTTCTGCCTGCTGGTGAGACAATACAGATTTCTTCTGTGGTGGCACTAGGATGGTGGCAACTACTATGAGAGACCAGGGCTTAGATGTGTTAGGTGTGAGGTGTTTATGGTTTGGGGGAGGTCTTCACAAGTCGTTCCTTCTACTATGCATTATTGATGCTGAGCTAGTAAGCAGTCACCAGAGTCTCTTGGCTGGGTGCAGGAAACCTTTGAAACAGAGGAATGACTGATTTGCAGTAGACAGGCTTCCTTAATGAACCTTTTGTTGTGCACAGACACCCACGTTAACTTGTGAATGTGGCCATCTGTATGAAGAGCAATCCTTCTTCAGACCTTCACAGGAAACAAAATCCTGTTTGTGCAAAGGTTTGTGAATAATGAATATAAACAGGGACACAAAGAGGGCACTTAGATACCATGGTGATGGGTATAGGATAATGGTACATACATGGCCACATGGCTTTACACAGCAAATTGGAGATGAATGAATTAATGATTCTTGATAAACCCTTCCCGAAAACCTTTCCTGAGTGCCTAGCCCAGGGTATACAAGAGATAACCTGTAAGGTCATCTTAGAAAAAGCTCTGTAGCTATTTAAATATTTTGTGGAAAAATCGTTAGCAGAAATATGTCACTCAGGATTGGAGCCCTCTCGAGCTGTATGTTCTGGTGAAACTTTGGACTCTAAGGATTGTTATCATTATCCGTATTGCTTGTCAAATGCAACCCAGTGATGACCAGAGTGCCTCAGAGGACGGAAGCCCTGCATGCCCAAGCACATGATCCCACAAAGTTTTTGAGTCAGTCATAGTGACTGAGGTTGTTGTACTAATCCTTGACTGCTGTGGACTGCTGGAGTCTTAGGGACCAGCAACAAAGAAGAAATGATTGTATTAATTGCCTACCTGGCATTCAGCAATGGCCAGGTTTTCTCCCACTGCTAATGGACAAAATAGCAGAAAATTACTTTAAAAGGATGAGGCTTCTGCAAATTATGTTTCTGTTATCCCTGCACACAGAAGAGAAATACCTGATACCATCCTACTTGTCCCAGGAGGTAGTTATTTGTACACTTAGCTTTGGTGGGATGAGACAAATTCATCTCAGCTCCAGGGGGAAGTTTGCCTCGTGAAATTACCTCAATTTGTAGATAATCTTCATCTGGTTGAGACTTCTCTGAGCTAAATTTCTCAGCTGAAAATGAGTATACTCACATTGAGAGTGTAGTAGATACTTTAGTCTTAGTCTCCAGGGAGATATTCTTGGTGTGCCCCAGGTGTCATCCCAAGGAAGGAGTGAAAACCCCTATGTGTGACCCCAGCAACATGTGCTGTACATTACTGTGCAGACAAGAAAGGAATCAGGGAATATCTGCCTCTCAGAGAATTACTCACATTCGCCCTTAACTAGAGGTGTTTAACTCTGCAATGCCTCCCAAGAAATATGACAAAGAACAGTACTCAGACCTCTGTTTCAGGAAAGCTGGAGTGCAGGAAAAATGGGGAGCAGTAGTTACACGCAGTGCTGACTCGTCTGCTACTGTGCAACTGTTTGCTGCAGACATCTTGAATGTATTCACACCCCTAATTACATAATTAGGATGTAGACATTTATATGTGAGGCTTTGGAGATTTATCCAAGTAGATACTTCTGCTGTGTAGTAAAACATGTAGTAGTTACCAGTTACTAGGAACTTTACCCTAAACAGGCCATTGGTGAGCTTTTGTTAAAGCAAAAAGTAAAATGTAAAATGTCAAGCAACCACCTCTGACTGACACTTGGGAAACTGAGCTGCTGCTGATTAGTATCCCATTTACAATTAAAATCTGGACTCCTTTCCTAATTTTTGTTGACGTGCTGTTGGTCTGTGAACTCCTAGTAGACAACCTGGATTTTTAAATAGTCCTTGCTTTGACTTCCAATTACCATACAATTAACAATTCCAACAATGCTGCTTTTTAATTTCACTGCTTGTATTCATTTTTCTGTGTGCTCCTAATTGCCATGCTGGCATGTCACTTGTAGACTCTGGTTTAGTGCATCAGATGTCTGTATTTCTATTTAAGACACAGAAGTAGCTAGTTTATGTATCTATATTGGATCTATTCTTGCTTCTGAACAAAGGAAAGCTCTACACAGCTTCATGAGCTACTCTTCCCCTTCCTTAGCTGCATTTACTTGGAAACACCATGCTGTGATTTAATCATGGTTTTGGGGCAGAAACACCCTTCTCTGGGAGTCTGTGCCAAAGGTCCCAGGATCCCGAGCAGGGCCCCATAGGCAGAGCTGTGCCTTCATGGGTGAAACTGCTCGGGTATCTCAGTTTGTGGTGCGCAGCTCTTGACTGTCCCCTTTTGCATCTCTGGGAACAAAAGGTTTAAAAACCTCACAAGCCCCATTGTCTCTTCCTCCAAGAAATGCAACAAGAGGGGATATGGCCCATTGCAATGGAAGCTGGTAAATTTTTCAGGACTCTCAGGCTCTTAGAAGATTCTGGCTCTTCAGGTTTGATACTGTTCTAATAGCCTCAAGACTTTGAAAACAGATGGGGTTCCAGGAAAGCCATGGGGACATGGAGCCGAGTTGGAAGAAGCAACGCCTCATGGAGAGCTGCGCTGCCTCTGATGCTGCCCAGCAGCACTCTGTCTCTGCAAGGGAGATATCTCACACAAACAACCAGCAGGTTGTTTGCCTCATGTGAGATACGGTTTGGGAACAGATGTCTGGTAGGAAAAAAAAAAAAAACCGGGACAGGACCCTGGAAAATGTAACGATGCTGCTTCTTCATTTTAAGAAAAGAATGACGTTAAATTGTTGTCTATCACCACCCAGCTTTGCACTAAATGATCCAAGGGATCCCTTCAGCCCCGTGCTTCCATGAGCGGCAAGAACAGTCAAAATCCACTGCGGAGAGTGTTCCACTTATGATTCATTTGGGTTTGTTTATTGCTGTACTTTCCCAGGCTGATGCTATGTTACTTTTTTCCCTAATGCTGTTCTTGCTTCGTACAAATACTCAGAGCTTTAAAGAAGACAAGTATTACCTATTAGTGTGCTCAAGAAAGGTATTTAGCAATCCTAGGTGCTTAAACTGGTAATTTGACTGGTATTTAATGGGTGGGTGCTTAGACTGGTAATGTTTGTTTATTTTACAAGACTTCCCCTGTAAACCTACCCTACTTGCTGCTGCTAATCCCTAGCAGAAGGGATACGGGAAGATTACAAAAACTGCCAATAATTTTCAGGACCAAAATTCAGTCTCCTGGTACCTCCCTGATCTCTTCATTGCTTTGTTCCAGCAAAAGGCCCTTGGTAGCCAGAAGGACAGTTGTTCCTGAAAGGAATTTCAAAAAGTGCGTAAAGTTGATATCTGCTTAGAAGTAATACAAAACAGGAGCATCTGCCAGAGACAGGAGCATGTTGCAGGCTTAGTAAAACAGCAGGGGAACCTGCTGTTGACCAGATTTGTCCATATCAGTGCAGGTGTCTCTGCAGTTAATAAGAATTACTATTTACACTTGTTTTCAGAGATTTGGAGACATGGGGATAATATAGATAGCCTGTAAGTCATAAAGAGCAAGTAGATACGACACATGTTCCCATTAATGTATAGTGTTACTCCTTGGAGTTTGTGATATTGAGACATTACAAAGTATGGTATGAAATACAGATGGCTCTGAATCTTGACTGTATTTGTTTAATTACAGCAGAATATATTCTGAGATAGATTTTTATCCTGTTTTCAAGATGAGAAAAAGGATGAACAAAGTTATATGTAAACTGAACATGTTCAGAATTACCAGGACGTGGCAACTGGGTGTAAATGGGATTTACTGTTTATCTTCAGTAAAAAAACCCGAAGTGAATGTTTATGCATAAGCAGTAATTTTTCTTTGACAAAGTGTGTTCTGATTAGTCAATAGATGCACAGCCATTTTTCTGTTGGTGTAAATGAGTCTCCCTCCATGCATGTCGGCACCACAGAGGCAGATGCAAGGCTCCCAGATGTGTCTGCCTGGCTGCTCTGGCCCTGAAGGGAGAAACCAGAGCAAGGTTTTGGGATGTAATAAGGGGAAACCCCTCAAAAGAGGAACTTAGCAATTTTGCTACTGCTTGGAACCCAGAGAAGTCAGGCAACAGCTACAGGGTCTAGGAGGGGCTATTTAGCTTTTTTTTCTTTTACCTCTTGCCAGCAGTAGCTTCACCCTGTATGTCCTCACCATCCTGGCTTTGCTGGCCTCTGATACAGGCAAAGTGGCGGTCATGGCTGGACAGTCCAGAAGTGGAAACAGAGCATCTGCACGCACCTGCCTCCGCATCTGTGCTGGGGTACAAAAACCAACAAAAAACCAACAAAAAGACGTTATCCGATGTGTCCAGTTTCTGTGAAGAAATAAGCCTTAGTGACTATTTTCCTTCTGGCTCTACTCTCAAGTATAAAATAGGATCACTTCTACTAAGTAGCAGCCTTTGTGTCAGGCTGGCTGCATTCTTGTTCTCCAACGTAAATTGTTATTTTTCTTCACAATATCATGTGGGAGCAAGATAAAAACCTTCCTTCTGGGAAGGTGTATAATCTGTGATTCTTTCACGGTTTCTTACTCTATGGGTTAAATCCCATCCTACCAGTGAACACATACAGAAGAAAACCACTGAGTAGGCTACACAGCTGGCTTTTGCCCTGGCAGTACAGAGGTTACCCTAACATGTGTGGTACAAGTGGCAGGAAACAGCCTTTGGTTCGGGACTCTCACTGGTTGGTCACCACATGACCTGTCACCTAATGGGGGGCCTTGATCCCCTGGTGCCCCCTCCATTCCTCTTAGCTCAGGGAAGTTGGAAAGGGGAAAATGGGAAAAAAGGACAGTCCAACCTTAGTTTGTTTTCCAAGATCAAGGTGGCAAGAGGGAGGGTGAAAGACGAAAAGCAGGACAAGGAAAGGTGAGTCTTGCAAGGATAGACCAAAGCAGAAATGGGTCTGGAGGGGTTTATGAACATGAAGATTTTTACACTTAACTCACCTTCTGACTTGGGAAATGGCTTTAAAAAATAAATATGTAGAGCACGTGAGCATGTGTCTGTGTGGAGGAAGGCAAAGGGTCAAGAGAGAAGCTTGGAGTACTTTGTTCCATTTGGATATTTACTGGTTCAAAATGCTGGAAAGGGACAATGTCTTTCATACTTGATTTTTTCTGAAGTACAAAGCAAATCCTCTCTGTATTAAGCAGCGAAGAGTATTCTTGAGAGTAAGGACCCTTAAAGACTCTTGTGTTTTGTTTTGTTTTTTCCTTCTGGGCAATGAATGACTAGTCCCTTGACACCACTAACTGTTTATGTAGAAAAGCTAATTTCACTTCTGCCAATAAAGTTCTCTTGCCAGTCTGAGTTTCTCATTAAAATTAATATTCTTATTGTATGTCCCTGTCCTTTCCCTTGCTGAGAAAGAAGCTAATAATCTTTCATTCAGGGCCAAATTCCCACTTCTTCCCCATCCCAAAGCAGAGCAGGGGGACAAGGCAATTGCACATGGAAAGGCACATTGGCAGGAACACAGTTCTTTGGAGATATGCCTCATTTCATGGTTAGGAGAAGTATTTCAGTGGCTGTAGGAGACCATAGTTCACTCCTCTACTGGAAAAAGCTTCAAGCTTGTATCTCATGGGGGAATACCATAACTAACGGGCCAGGGACTGTGGGGGATTGTTCCCAATTTGTCGCCAGTGAAGCAGCTCAATTTTGTAAGAGAGAATTAAGTAGCCAGGGAGAGCAAGTATGGAGGCAAGGCAGGGGGATTAGGGCACTCACTTGGGATGTTTCAGTTCCTGCTCTACTTAATATAAAAACTTCATGGAGTCTTTAGATGAGAAGAGGTGTTATTTCCCCCACTCGCTCTGCCTGGTGTGATGCTGGAGCTGTTAAGGGAATACTTGCTGGAGCATTCATCAGAGGTGGAGAGGATAAGGTGTTTTGAGGAGCCTCTTGGCACCTTTTGCGAAATAGGTGGGACTGTTTCAGCATCCCAACTGTGTGATGATCACCCATGCATGGGGACACGTCAAGCAGAGAGGGGAAAGCTGGGAACCAGACAGATTTCGGCTTAGCAGGCCTGAAGGAGAAATTAGAACCCTTTACGGCTCCAGCCTAGGAGGGCTGTGTGTCCAAGCAACCGCGCATACCTGAGGCTTAAGCCTACCTGCATAGGTAAACCTGAAATCCTCCTTCAGCCACCGTGGGAGACTGTTCTGCCCTTACACACACAAATAATATTACTGCGGTGCTGTCCTCATGCCTGAGGGAAAATTCCCCTTTCCTAAGCAGACTAGTTCACACTGGGGTTTTCTCTCTGTGCTGTTCAAGCTAAAAGGCCTGCTCAGGGACAACAGGATGGATAGAAGCATGGCTAGAACAAATCATCCCATCAGGTGCAACTATAATAAATATAAGCTTCAGCTTCCTTTCCTCTTTTACATCTTTCTGCTGCCCTTTGGGCTTGATTTTTGAGAAGGAGGGGAACAAAAGGGTGGTTTAGTCAGTTTAGTGCGTATCCTAGAAGTGTGCTTGGAAGTAAGACCAAGCGTTTCAAAAATTGTCTAGGAAAGCAATTCCTCACAACACTGAGAACATCACTAATGCTAAATGTTCCTTTAATTCTAATTTTGAGACACTTGCCAATCTTGTAAATTAAAGATTTATTGCCTGAGAGTACTCAGATCACAACCTAACACACGTTTAGCTGCTTTGTTCCATCCTGTTTGGAGTCATTCCAGAGGCTAAGCCCCTGTATTAGAAACATCACCAATGCAAAGATTGAATGATCGATCAAAGCAATGCAGATTGTGAATTCTCCTATGCAGTCTTCCATAAAAGGGACCTAGAGAAGCAGCAATGGTTTTTTCTGCTTATTTTTGGCAGACAGATTTATGTCAAAGATTCCCCGAGACTGCTTTGTAACAACCTGTGTCCTTTATTTAAGGAGGTAAATTTTACTGGGGTAAATATTTTTCAAGTGAATGAGAAAATGACATAACGAAGACAAGACACAGAAATGAAATGTTCTGCACAACTCGTCAGGATAGATCAAAGATAGCAAAGGGAAAAGGTATCTCTAACTTCAGAAACTTCAGAATAAATAGACTGTTACCGATGCAAACTCCCTCAAGAAAACAAATAGGATGCACTTTTGCTCTGTTTTGAAATTAATTCTAAGTCCAAGGAATGGAATACATAATGTGTGTAATAATTTCAATGTGAATCCCAGGGATATTAAGCATTAAATCTGGGCTGAGATCTCGCATTATAAAAATTATTGAGAGCATGTCATTAACATACATCATTCAGCTACTTACTGTATTTGAAGAGCCTAGGTTTATACAAATACATCAGAGTAATACTTTGCATTCCAGGGCGTGACCAAATAATCAAATTACAAAGAATGAAGCAGTTAGGGCTTGAGATAGCATGGTAAACACTACAACTCAAAGGATCCTCTGTTGTGGATCAAACCTTGCTCTCCACAGACTATCTGCAAAATAAAGGAATAAATAGGTGAGACTTTAGGGATGTCTTTTTCAGGCTCTGTAGATATCATCCAAGACTTTTACAAAAAGATCAAACCCAGCAGTCCTCCAGGAAAGAAAACAAGCCACATCAGGTGCTGCTCCACTTGTTCAATTTGCCTCTCAGCCACTCAGTTTGAACTGTGGCTGATTATTGATCATAATGTTTTCTTCCTCACAAACTTGTCTCTCCCTATCACTTTGTATCTCCTACATCACTTTTTATGTTTCTGGGAGTTTTTCCTACTCAAATGTATGTTGCTATCTAGATACTGCAACTAGGGGGAAAAAAGTGTTTAAATCTGGATCAATTTTCTGAGAACCAAATTTTTCATTAACTCATGGAAGAATTTCATAAGGAACATGGCAGAAGATTTTTGTTGAGCCTGGATCTTTGTGTTTAAGTTCTCTGCTAGAAAACATGGATCTGTTATCACTGATCCTCTTTTTTGTATTGTATCTCATCATGAAGGAGGGAAGCTTTGTGACTCCTTTAGATATGAACAGGTAGCCAAGTTTCTGTATTCAATTCCAGCTAGGAGGGGAAATTGGTGATGGAGATGGTGTATTTGATAAAATTCTGTTTTTTCACAAACATGTAGTATATTTAAATAAATGCACCAAATCCTGATTTCTTGACATGAGAAGGATCCAGAGACAGGTAATTTCCTCGCTTGGAGATTCTTTGCAACTCCCTGTGAAAAATAAAAGTATAAAATAAAATGAAAGTCTATTTGTTTTTACCCCTGCCCCCATGTTTCTCAAAACAAACAAACAAACAAACAACAAAACAAACAAACACAAAAACCAAACCAAACCAAACCAAACCAAAACAAAAACCAACAAACCCAAACACCAAGAAAAGCCTCTTTTCTGTGTCACCTTTTTTCCTATTGTAGGTGAAAACATATGTTTCTCTACCTCTTAAAGTTATCTTAAAGGCTGATAGCTAGACACAGTGGTCTGGAAGAGACAACCTGACCTACATCTTTTCCCTCAACTCAGATCACTGAAATGGTGCTACCTAACTTTAGTCAAAGTCATGATAAAGTTTTCCCACATTTTAACAAAACAAAATTACAGAAAGGTTTTCCCACATTTATAAATTTGTTTCAGCTAGCCTGCATCTTCAAAAGGAACTTCCAAAGATTGTATTTGGAATACACCTTTCCTATTGTTACTAGGTATGATAAACTCTAACTTGTGTCTTAGTTCATCTATTACCTCAGTTACTCACATTTCTTGTTCAAATTGCAGAGGTCCCAGTTTCAGAATCTGTTTTTCCAGTTTTGGATGCCTTCACATTCCCCAGATATCCTCTCCATTTGAAATCAATTAGGAGGTTCTGTTTTGAATCTCCCAAATCCCTAGTCTTTTTGGCTTGTCTGGTCTAATAAATGTAAGGTTTGAGGAAATGTCTACAATTCCTTCTCATTTCATCAATTCTATAACACTTTCAAACCCCAAAATTCCCATTATTGTTGTTAGCTGTCCAGCTTGAAATGAAAATGGTGTGCTGCTCCTTTTACACAACCACGATTTTTGCTTGTTCAGTTTGATGTCCATCCATTCCCTGAGCTGAAAGAGAAGTTCTCAGTGAAGCAATGGTGGTCTGCCCAGGTGTTGTGGTTCAGGAATGGTATTCCCCAGTTTAGTGTTCCCACTGACACATTCCAAACTATGAGCCATTTGCTCACTCCCCCCTTCCCTGTCCCTCCCCTGCACTGGGCGGGAGAGGAGAATTGGAAGCACAAATGGTAAAGAACATGGGTTGAGATAAGAATGATTTACTGGAAACAGTGATAAGGAAGTGAACAGTAACAGCAACAGTATTATAGCAGGGTGTACAAAAGGCAAACAATTCACATGCGATTGTTCACCACTGTACTACGAGGAAAACCCTGACAATACCCGACCACGCCACCATGGACTGGAAGATCCACCCTTCTGCCGCCCCTGGCAATGATGTGAGGTGCTATAGAACAACCTCTGGGTCCTGGCCATACTTCATTTCACGGGCGCAGTTTTCAAATGAACTTCATATTATTCTCAGTTTCATTTTACTGGGCCAAATTTTTCATTTTTTTATTTTTCAATAGCATCATGAGGCACATTTGCATTCTCTTTCCCTGTTACAGAACTGCACTTAGAAAATTTGTAGTGACTGTCTTTCATCCCTGTCACCAGAAACTGCTTCTTCCTCTGGTCTATAAATGCAAGAGGAGAATCACAGTTTCCATGTTAAACTTCAGAAATCCCTTGGAGTGTCTTTGGCTGCCATTCCCTGACCTTAGTGTAAAAGCCTAAGTCCAGCTGAGCTTCTTTGAATTGATCCCTCTCCAGTTTATCCTTGCAAGCCCTCACTGGCATCTGCACATGCCAGGAAGTCAAGGTTCTGCAGATTCTCTTGCAGTTCCTGTAGGGTTTTCTCTTTCCTTTTTCTTTTTCTTCTGACTTTTAGTTGGTCCTGGATCAGTTCAGATCTGTAGATGGTTTTAATCAAGAAGTAAAGGTTTGCCTGAAGCCTGTTTTTGGGAAATCAGAGCCATGCCACTCTCTGGGCATAGTTGTTCAGGCTTGCTGCTAGGACTCCGTCTTCTTCTCCAGATTCATCAGCTTTCATTCAGTCTATAATTTTATACTTAGTAAAGTAAATCTCAAACAGAGTTTTTCCTAAAATATAATAGGTATTTGCATTATTTGACCTCAGAAAGTCCAGCCTCTCTGATGGGACCCTTTGACTTTGGCAATCAAGTAGATGAACTGCAGTAAATGTTTTTGCCTAAGCCCTCTGACTGGCCCAACTGAACATCCAGATGGCTGGCTACCATGATGGCTGGCTACCAGACATTTCTTCCTGGAGCTGAAATTTAGCCTGTCAATCCTTGTTCCTCTTCATCCCTGCTAGTGGTTTCTCAGCTGGTGACTCCCTGCCTAGAAGCACCTATGAAAGTGTCGTTGCCTTTTACCTTTCTGTCCTTACCAATTTAGACTGGAAGATTTATAGCTGGCCTTCTCAATTTGTTGGGACATTCTGTAGTCATTACTTCAACAGAAAGTTCACCTTTGCCTGCAAATCACTTCAGCCATTTCTGGGAAACCTCCAGATACTGCTGTAATTCCTTTTGTAAAGTTTCCAACTCTTGTTTTAGCGCCTTCTGGTCTTGCTTTAATTCTTTTTGGCTAGTTTTGTTTTCTGAGAGCAGATTTGTTATTGGTTCAAGAAGAATGCGAGCTCATAATTTCTCTATTTGAATGGCGTCCCAGTGTTGACACCAGGCTTTCATCTTGTGACCTGACCACGTTATTCCAATTAGAATGAGAAACTGATGAGGGAGATACTTCAGATACAATTCTGATAATTTATAAGAATGTACAAAGTTCTGCTTTTTTTAGGGGAAATGTTAATCATGCACAGATTTCTTGCCCATAGCCCTTTCTGCTAGAAACCTGTCCAAAAAAAAAAAAAAAATCCCACTATTATCCTTCCCTTGGGGCCTGTGGGAAGGTCACAGATCTGCATACCAAAGGTAGAAACACCTTAAGGAGACACTTGCTCCAGTCACAGACACAGGTAAGTATGCCTAGCAGGCAGGACAAAAAAACCAGTGGCAAACAGAAAAAGGTCTAAATAGTGTAGAGAACTGTGTGATGGGTTAGAGGTGAAATGCATTCTGCTCTTCATGACTAAGATCAACCCCAAGCGTGAGCCTGTTTTGGGCCCCCTCATACAAGAGCAGCCAGGAGAGAGGCTCATTCCCTAAGATGATGAGGGAATTAGCAACACTGAGAAACTGGGCATTAGATCTATTCAGATGCCTGCATCTTCTTTCTTCTTGTACACCATCTCTTGTGCACAGCTCCATCTCAGCAAATCCTCTCTATCTATAACACTCCTAAGTTTTATATGTCCTATATTCAGATGGAGACATGCACTAACCTCCTTTTACAGATATCTTAAATGAAGGACAACACTGAAATTTAAGCTTAGTACTTATTACCACATAGACAGAGCGTTTCATCAGCTCACTGGCAAAATATCTGACAACTGTTGAAAGAACCGAGGAGTCAAGATTGTTGGCCAAAAGGGCTTATGAGTTAACAGATCAAAACAAATTACAATCAATGCTGAGAAGAAAAAGGGCTCGGGAACACGAGTGGTGAGAATCTCAGGATAGCACTCCCATGGGTTTTAAGGCAAGACCTGGAGGAAGGAGATGGGAAAAGCTAGCTCAAATGGCATGAAAGAAGGCAGAGAGCAGGGTGAAAGAAGGGGTCACAGGGAGCACTGTGAGCAGCAGAGTCAGAGAAATATGGGATCAATGAAGGAAACAGGATGAAAGGAGTGCAAAGATGAGATTGCAAGTGTTCCCCTAACAAACAATGAAGACAGATAAGTTGATAAAACACTTTCTCCTGATTCCTAAATACAGTTAAGGACTAATGCCTGTTCTGTACCAGGACAACTGCTGATAAAGAGCACTGCTTATTGTAAGTGTTGCTAACTTTCTCAGCCTTTGGGGAGGACAATCAAAAGGGCCGTACGGGTAAGGCACGCAGAGGACTTTACAGGACTGTGGTGAGAAGTGAATTCTTAGAGCAGAATTTCCCTACAGGAGATGATCACTGTCCCAGCCACTGACATAATTCCAGTCTGAATGCATCTGCTGGCCTCAGCTATAGCAGTTTGCTACAAGGAGAGACAATATCTTAATTTAACATATCTACAATGATGCAAAGGAGTTTTGTTTGTTTGTTTTGCTCAAAACACACATCTTGAGTTCCAACTAAGAAAAGACTAAAATACCATGAAAGATTCTTCCGGGTGAAGATCAGGTGGTTTGTATGATTAAATACAAGTGAGAAAAAAGTGGCATCTGGAGCACTAGTTGGACTCACTGCAACAAGAAGGAAAGGTGAGGAAAATAGAAAAGGTCATTTGGATTAACAAAATCCAAGGTCAGAAGAAACAGTTGTGATATACTCTGGTGATCATCCTCTTGACCAAAACCACAGGACTGCACACACAGATCCCTGGACAGCATATTACTGGGGCTGTGCCAAGTATCTGAAAAGATGACTTCCCCTCTTAACCCTTCTGATGTATTCATGGCACTGCCAGGGACACATGCATCCCCAGCACCCAAGCTGATCTTTCTTCTAATGCCTCACTTCTTTTCCTGTCCTGTGCACTGCACAGTCCTCTCCACTTCCCACAAGTCTCAGATACAGCTTTTGTTCCTTGCCCACATCACACTGTGGCTTTTTGTAAGTACTGGCATTTCTTTGCAGTCTCACACAAGCCCCTTCTTTTCCTCGCCTGTCCCAATTTCTGAATCCCTCCTCAAGGGCAGAATTTGTAGCACATGACTGTGGATCAGCCAGCTATTTCAGTGCCTGTGACTTGTGTTTCTTCCAAATGTACCTATTTTGTCATCAGTAGATCATTTCCATGGCATTTTTTATGACTAACCAGGTCTAGCCACTAGCTAAGTGTCTGGATGCAACTCTGACCATGTCCTTGTGGAGTGCCTCATATCACTACGATTAGTTTTCTTTTGTCTGCTAAACTTTTTACCTTTTCAAAGGAGGCTGGATTGCTGTTCAACAGGCTGTGAAAACCATCTTCCTTTCCTGTTGCAGGGGCCACATCACTCCCCACTGTGAATGACTTTCCAAGCTTTCTGTCATCTTCTATGATGGATATGAGGGGAGGCACAGTCCACACCAGGGAATGTTGCAGTTTTGATTAGACACAAACACTGGATGAAGGCTGATGTGGAAAGGTCTTGCGGGACCATAGGTAAAAAGTGCTGGGGAAAATGTGATATGAGAAAGGATATAAATAAGGAGTAAGATGCAAGACAATTTTTTTGTTAGTACAAGTTGATGGGGTAGAAAAGGCTACATGTATGCCCAAGAAGAGAGAGATGACATCTATGAACTTCATACACCATAAGAAAAGTAGGTGAATGGTCTGAAAGGTTTAGTGATGTGGGCAACAAAATGGCTGCAGGATTGGCTGCCTCTTTGTTTTCCTCCTCACTGCTAATTTATTTCCAGAGGTAAGGCTCATAATAGTGCATGAAAGGATGAAAAAGAAAAAAAAGGGAAACTAGGAAAAAAGAGCAATGTGTGTGTATGCAGAGGGGCTTTAGCAAATTTCTTTCGTTAGATAGTTTATTAGTAGGGTATCAGAAAATTATGCAGATGTAAAGTTACTTACACAAGAACATTTACAATATAAATGCAATTTTCAGCTCTGGGTTTCATTATCTAGTGGGTAATAGCTCAAGTATTCTGAGATGGATTTTAATTCTGTCTAGCATGTACAAGTAAATGACAATTTGCAGTGTTTGGTGCAATGGAATTTATGCTATTCAGATGCCTGTATAAATTTAAGTTTTATTGGCAGCCATAGAATAAACAAGGTGCCCTACCTGTTATCTCTTCATAGAGGATTCTTGTTGTGTTCGGTCTGAGTGTTGCAAAATATATAAAGTCATTACAGCTTCTGGATATTTTTCTACACTTTGGGGTTTTCATCAAGATTCAGAACCATTTTCAGAGAGTACATGCCCTAAGACCCTCTCTGTCACTTACAGAATGCTGCAAATTGACTCTATCACTTTACCCGCTGCTGTAAATTGGCTCTGAGCACACATAATGTGTCAGGTTTGCCTACTCACTTTCAGTTTTCACCCGCCTCTACTGGGCATATCTACGAGTAATGGGATGAAATTGAGCAAAGGAAAATTTAGACTGAATATCAGGAAAATTTTCCTAACAGTGAGATCTATTAGAATGTGGAACAGTCCCCCAGGAAAAGTGATGGAAACCCCGTTGCTAGAATCATTAAAAATAGACTGGAAAAAAACCACAGTAAAAATACAGTAGAAAATAATCTGCATTGTCAGGGGATGGACAAGATGATTCCCTAGGTTCTCTCAGGCTCTAATTTCTAGGATTTTAGGAGCTGAGCTCCATCAGTATTAAATTCCCTGAATGCCCAAGATCATCTAATTGAAACAATAGAAAGTTTGCTCATAGGCATGCCAGGGAGAGTGCTCAGTAATGATCAGGCTGCATTACTGCTGAGAGTGTATCACTTGATCTGCACTGTACAAAGAAACAAGGAAGGAGACAATTTTTATCACAATTTACCCTTTGCTAAAGCTGTTCTTGTAAGTCAAATATGCTGCCTTGATTCAGCATTGCTGATGTTATAGAAAGTGATCCTAGAAGGAGGTAATAATGAGTTCGGATCACAGTTTGTCATGGTGGAGTTTTGAATCAAAAGCTAACCACACGTGTTCAGAATCAAAATTTCCCTCTGCCAGACGTGTACTTTCTACCATAGCTCTGTGTTCCTGCCATAGCACGCACGTGCCATGCACTGCCATTTCATTTGTCTGTGGAAGACTTGCCTGTATATTGAAGGATAACAGATTACCTCCACAGGGAAAAGACACTGATTCTGAGTTTCTAAAGTGAGCTTGCTAATAAGATTTCCCCATTCTCATTGCTCTTAATATTTCACAATCAATGTTGAAATCTCAGATAATGAAAAAATTAAAAACAAATTGCCAAAGCAATACCAGGTAGGCATACCTGAAGTCAGCGCTACTTTCTTACATCCAGCAACATCAGCCACATCCCTCCTTGCTGTGAGAAGGACACCAAAAAAGAGGGAGGGAAAAATGACTTGTCAAGCTAACCATGCAGGAGAACAGCTATCCTACAGGTGGCTGAAGAAGCCACAAGTTCAGAAAATCCTTTTTTTTTTTTTTTTTTGTGCAGATTGCTGCAATTTTCTTCTTGCTTCTTGCAATACTCTCACATCCCTGATGACATGCCTGTTAGATGTGGGTGCTTTTCTGGGGCCAAACATGAAGACCCAGAAGGTGAGTGAGGTGGAGCACCATTCATGTTCTTTTAGGACAGGATTCTCCTCTGTTCCTGTGCTCATCCTGAAAAAGCATGCTGGAAAGACCCTTCACCTTATCACACAGCAGGGTGTCTGCTGGGAAGTTATGTACCATAATAGATTTGTAACTTTTACTTCCAGGGCTGGCCAAGAAAAGTACATTGGGGAAACTGAAAATAACTAAAGCAACTGCCTTAGTTCATGATAACTGATTCCCAGAGTTCCCTTCTCAGGTTTTAAAAGCAGCAAAACTTTATGGCTCAGACTTTCAGCCCTGCTCTGGATGCTATGTCTCTGCAGAGGTGGGTGGAGGGGAAAGGGTCGCAGCCATCTTCGAGGGCTGCTTGTGGCCAGGACACCTCTGCTCAGCTGCATGCTTTGGTTTGGCAGCACTCTTGGAGAGAGGGGCACTTGGGACGCCTTGGGGGAGAAGCCAGACCGCAGCTCCCCCTGCCCTTGCGTGGCTGTGACATGTTGCAGACACAGCACTGCAGAGACATGAGCCCAGCAGGCATGGGCAGCCCCACGGCCAGCCTGGGACCCTGGACTGCACAGGTCAGGCTCTCCTCAGCTCCCACAGACATCCCCCAGCCATCCCCCAGCTCCTCAGCCAGCTCCCTAAATTAAGGCAGCCATTTCTCCATGTCACCTTCCAAAGTCTGCAGGTTACAGTCCTCAGCAGCAGCAACGCTCCAGGGTCCCGCTCCTCCTTCGGGGGCTGCTCTTCACACGTGCCATGTGCTCATGTGCACATCATGCAACATGTGAACGTGCCCACTGCTTGAATAGGAACACCAATAATGTCCTCCTCCTCTCCTTTTGAGGACTGGGAGGGTCTGATGAGAGCCTGGAGGTACCCGGAGATAATAGGACTGCCTTGTAATTTCTGACTGCCTATCCCTAGCTGATTCAGGTCATTAGAGCTATTTTGCAACATTCTCTTAATAACCTTGCAGACGCTCTCCCCCAACGCTAAAATCATACACGAAAGGCCAAGGTTTAGGGAGATGAAGACAATGCTCATAATGAGTCCCTGATTGATTAAAAGTAAATACATTTTTATTCAGAGAAAAGGGCATTTGTTACCACAAACATTTCACCTTCAGCACAAATAGGAGCTGCGCTTACATTTACTAAGGGATTATAGCAGCACTACAACTAATTACTTCCCAGCAGCTATTGGCCTCAGGTTAGACGTAAGCTACTTCTGGCAATCTGTGGTGTGGGCTCATGTAAAAGGGGGCCCGTATTTTCATTGTCTTGGTAGAAAACAGTGCAACAGCGAGGCGTGAGTGAATGTACTATGCATAATGCAATACAAAATAAGAGCTTATTTCAAGGAGAGGACTCAAGGAGATCAAACAACATTAGTCCATCCCACCATTTTATGTTATGAGGGAGATATTAATTATTCTGTTTGCATTTTGTAGATGGCCTCAAGTTGTACAATTATCACATAGGAAGGTGCACATTACTTGCTGGAGACAGATTTCAGATTCAGACTCCTTGATTACATTCACTTGCATGAAATCAGTTGTATATTCCTAATGTGACCCATGCAAATTATAGTGTGTTTTTGATCAGTAAAATGCTATTTGTCCCTAAGTTATTTACCAGACTTTTGGTGTGAAATTTCTGGTGTTTTTCTGGAATCCCAACACAGTCACATCTTTGCTACTCTCACTTGAATCTCTGAATTCTCTACCCTTCCAACTAACATTTTTGCCAAGTTGCTGGCAAGTGATGAGATTACTTTAAAAATACCTACTAGGATTCAAAGAAGGAGGTTCCTCCAGGTCCAGGCAATGAACTGCTCTGAAATTATTAAGTTATTCATAACTTTGAGCAGTTACAAATTACTGCTATTAACCGAATCCTGTAATTACAACAAGTAGCTAGGTTTTGTAGCATAATTTATGACATAGATAGCTTGTCTTAGAGAGTTAAAACTCAGGGCATGCAGAGAAATGGCTTTTGCAGTACTGTGAAAATATGTGTTGTTTTCTAAATCGGGATGTGATTTAGATCATAATGAAACAAAACATTCCCTTTGGATGAGGGGAAAATCCTTACTCGGATTAAAATAGTTCAAGAATGGTGTCTTCTAGCCTAAGTGAATGCTCTGACTGGATGGACTGATTTTCACCATGACATGAGGAAAATCCTCCTTGAAGGCCTCTCATTGGAAAGTTTGTTTAGACAATTGGTCTGGAGCATCAAAAAATTGCTGACTGACACTAGTTAATCCATTTGAGACAAATCCTGGAGTGACTGGTCTCAGGGACTGTGTTATGGAGCAAGCAGAGACCTCAGCGCAGCAGCCAATAGCCCTGTGCTGTCACCCAGCAGAAACACACCACCAACAGACTGGCAACTTCATACACCTACAGAGCATGTGCTGGCATCGCTGGGTCCCCTTCTGTCTTGAGCATAGAAAAATAAAGAGTGTTTTAACTGCAAAAACAAACAGATATTCAAGCCGTTGGGTTTATTACTCTTAATTTCTGGAGGTCAGCATAGAAAATGTTGCAAAGTACCTTCCATGGCTGAGTGTAACAGCTGGGTATGAAGTTGGTGTTCATTTTTGCGCTTCCTAGCCGCAGTAATGACAACTCCAGCCTCTCTTTGCTCGTTCACCACACCATGAGGAGGAGGTCTTCTGGAGGGTATTGAAACGTGAGGTTTTCCTGCACTTGTATTATCTTTTATCGTACCAGTTTGAAAACAAACCAGTGGGAGATTGCAGGTCAGAATTATAATTTAACAGGAAAATTAAAATAAATGCAATAGTACAAGAACACTGACAGAGTCGGATACAACCTGACCCCCTGTTAGTCAGGGTGGTGGCAGCAGTCCAGATGAAGTGGTTCTGTTGAAGCTGTGATCCTGTAGAAGGGTCTAATCTTCACCTGAAGGCCCAGTGGTAGCTCTTGTCCTCTGGGAATCCAGTAGGTAGGGCTGCTTGTGCTGTTCCAAACCCGGATTATTTCCAGGTGGGAATGCTTGGCTCCTCCCCCTGGGCAGACCATCTCACAACGGGATGATGTAATTCTATGAGTCATGTGGTGGGTCCTTGACGGCCCATTAACGGAGATAGCCCCCAGAGGGAGTTATCAGGGATGAGCCGTGGTAGGAGATAGCAAACACTGCCCCACCTGCTTTAACAGCTTGTGAAGATGATAATAGAATACATACCTTTGGTTACATCTTACACTGAAACATGGGACATTCATATAGTCAGTAAGATGCAAATAGCCCCACATTCAGTCCAAGCAGGATGAAACAGTGATTTGTATTTCCTATTATGTATTTTTGATCTTTCTGTCGTAAGAGTAACACTGGGCTTGTTTAACAGTAAAGATTGATGTATGTCTTTTTCTGAAAGCAATATGATAAAAATAGTACCTTTTTACTCAGCAGATCTGCTCCTGTGTATTGTGGACCATTGCTGCCTGTGTTCAGAACTAAAAAGTTTATTGTTTTTAGCCCTGCAAAATCAACCCTCTTCAGGACAAGTGAGCTGGTTCCTTTTTATTGTATCATTAATTAAACTCTGTATTCCTTATCAGTTAATCGGCCAGTCAGTGAATACACTGATAGTTAACACGTGTTCCTGGATCTCTCCTTTCCTCCCATTTAGTGTCAGCATGAGTGAAATTTCTTCTTGTGTAAGAGACCAACAGTACTTGCACAACAATAATGCTTGCATCTCTTCACTGGCAGAGATTTCATAATCTGTGAGTGATGTATTGTAAGGAAAGAACTTTGTTTTGCCTTCTGAGTGTGGCTGAGTTTGCAGTGCGCAAAAAATGACAGTTAAATAGCAGAAATCTACAAAACCCAAACTTCCGCTAAGGCACATGGGAATTTAAATGGGAAAGAAGGGACCAAAGAGCTCGGGATTTGGCCCTGAGAAAGTTTATGCACATGATGCATCTCTTAAAACTTTACTGAATGGACTATCAAATACAGATTTCTTAGCGGAGGTTGTCTTTTCAAAACTCTCAGCATGGAGTGTGTTTTTATTGTAAAAACAACTTGTTTGCTTAGGTATGGATTAGCTTTCCAAAGCCAGAAAAACAGGATAATATTGAAACACTATCCACTACTGCTGAAGTTAGTAGGCAGATTCAGAGCTTCTCCCCTTTCTCCCTCACACTGTTCCTCAGAAAGGAATCACAGCTTGTGAGCAAAGTGATTCAGAAGCCAGCATCTTTCCCATACCAACCTAGAGCAGGTGCCCCACTGAAACTGGAGGTAACAAATAACAGGGCATGCCTGTATACTAGTTGCTTGTTGAGGTCTTCATATGCAGAGGCTCTCTTTTAATGAAAATATAAACTTCCCATCTGTTTTGATTACAAATATTGTTACTGCTTTTATGATCTTCATTGATGCCAGTGTTCAAACACCACTAATCGATAGTCCTCACTGTTACTTCCCATTAGGAAGTTGGCCACTCTGTCGCCTATGTTGATCAACATGAGGAAGGAAATATTCCTCAGTGCATGACAGCTTGTTCATGTCTACTGGAGACTCTGACAGGATTTCAAGCCCCAGTACCAGAGAGATGCTGAATTCAAAATTTGTAAGGAAGGGTTAATACACTGGAGTTGTCAGGTTCTCTGGGGAATCTGGGTAAAATCCTTAGTGGACTCCCGAGTTCTGAAGAAGACCAGAGACCTACTGCTAATACAGTTTGCCCAGGATCATCAGGTATGAATCAGGGTTTTCTTCCTTGCCCAAGCTTGTACAAAGGTCAGTTAAAAAAGGCAAAAACCTCTTGTCCCCCAAACTTAATTACTTGTTCCCCAAACACTTCTGTCCAATGTGGAGAGACAGCCAAGAAACTCGGAGGAGTGAAGCTCTTAGAGGGGCTGACTGGCACCACTATGTATTTACACAGCTGACAGGGTGAAATTACTTAGGTGCTGCGACCTCTCAAGATATACACTTATCACAGTCTGAAGTGTGCCTGAAAGAGCACAGGAGCCTCTGTGGGACCCCACCATGGCACACCGTGAAATTCGTCTGGATGTGATCCCCACAGCCGCAAATTCATCTTCTGTTTCTATTACACATTCTATTATCTTGCCGTGCTTCCCCTTTAGCATACATCAGCACAGCTCTTTATTTTAGCATTATTAATTTTTGACATGAAGTCGCTCTAAACATGGTAAATACAGAAAGTAATTGGTATGTTAAACAGGGGAAGCATAATGAGTCTCATGTACAAACGCGACTTGCTCCTGCTGCAGAGTCGGACTGAAACAGAATACAAAATCGCGCTGCCAATTTCAGCAGGAACTTCTTCACCAAGTCCCCGTGGTTCACAGGCAGTGCCTCGACCTCTCCTGTACTTATGATACATCCAGCCACAGTTTAATGGCTGAAATGACTTTGAAGCTTTCCCAGTGGACCCAATTTTCACCCTCCGTGAATATAAGCTCCAGCCTTTCAGCAAAGAGTTTAGTTTGGTGATAAGTTAACATGTGAGGCCAGCCTGAGAATAAATTTTGACTGTTGCCCTGATGGTAGGGCTTTCACATTGTAACTTGTGGTGATGACATAGGGCTTTTTGGGAGAGACACACTCTTCAGACTAGCGCTGATGGGATATTTTGTCAGCCAGATGTTCCGTGTACCCAGAGAGGCTGCTGCAGCGTGTCAGCACTGATGGCAGATCTTTGCTCGGAGGAGCAGATAGGGAAGTCATAGCCCATTTGAGTCCATGCTTGTGGTGATAAGGGGTGATTATGAAATACAGGATGAGAGTTTTTAGGGTACAGATGAGAAATTCTCCTCTAAAGTTGG
The DNA here is from genome assembly GCA_013389985.1 of Dryoscopus gambensis. Classification (NCBI taxonomy): domain Eukaryota; kingdom Metazoa; phylum Chordata; class Aves; order Passeriformes; family Malaconotidae; genus Dryoscopus; species Dryoscopus gambensis. The sequence continues at coordinate 202,700 of WEIT01014798.1, read as the reverse complement.
TGAGAAGTCAGTGGAAGAGGGAGGTATATTAGAAAGGATGAAAAAAAAAATCTAGGAAAAAAATATCCCAATAATTTTTACATAAGATTCAAAATACTACCAACCTCACCTTGTCTCTTTCTTTTCATTTTATCCTTTATAAAGATTCCCGATTTCTAGTTTTGCCTTGGAAATTATACACACTAAATAGTTATTCCAGTTGTTACAGTTTCAAATCCAATAATTTTTGTCCAGAATCAAGGCTGAAAGATCAGATTAAAATTATTTTACAATCGAGAATCAACAAAACACATATATGCTATTTGAGAAGCTGTTTTCCTGCCAGCTCTATGCCTTTTCTTTGGTGGAAATTCTGAAATAAAAGACAGATACACTCGGCAGCAGGATGGGGCCATAATATTTGACCAAGAATGAAGCTGACATACATCAGCAAAACACCCACAGACAGCAGATTCAGGAACCTGACCTGTCGGCTGCTTTACCCATGGTACTGCATAAATAATTAATCATACCTGCCAATGTAACAGATAACACCAGGTAGTTCTCTGCTTTTTGTTTTTTTATGACAATCCTTGATCTTTTTCTGTGTTAGCTGTCGTAGAAGAAGAAACTGGAAGAAAGAGAGCAGACCCTTGTTACTTGTGTAATAGCCTACCTGCTTTCTCAGGTTATTCTTGAAGAGGGGTTGTTGACAGGCTGTAAAATATCTCAGCAGTTCCTGGCAGGAGAGAATCAGAAGAAAAAAACAGTATCTGCCTTAATCTGAATTTGGTGTGCGTGAACCAAAAGGATACATAGACACAATTTTTGCTAGGAACATTTAAAATAGGGCACTAGAATGTCCCATAAAATAGGTACTAAGGAACAAGCAGAAGCTCATAGAACAATAAATTTAATGGCACTAAATTTCTTTCAATTTGGTTTTATGTTTGGGCTTCAGAAGAACCCTGAAAACAGTCTAGAGACAAAATTTTCCTTTTCTTTTTCTTTTTGACACCTTTGTGATTTAATTTAAGAATGACATTTCATTCTGGACAAGAGGCCCATGGTGTAAGGCTGACTGCTGAAACCTGAAACACACATTCTGCAATTCAGCAAGTACATAAATAAAAAAGGACAAGTAGTGCTAGGATCTTCTCTGAGGAAACATCAGAGGTAAGTTTCAAATGATGAAATAAAATGCTGGATTTAGCGGAGGTACCTATGCATACTTTCAGGCAAGCAGCCAGCAAATGTGTGTCCCTTTTTCTTTGTTTCTCCTTCTAGGGGTTATAATATTACTACTATTTCGATTTAACATATGTTTTCTGAAGGAGCATGGAAGCCTTGTCCCATGTAACTCACATAGCTCTGCAAAAGAAACCATAAAACTTACCAAAAAAATGAGTTAGAAAACCAGAATAGTGATTTCAAGACCAAGTCCCAGAACCTACATGAATAGCATGCTTTAATGATGCAGAAGCTGGACAATAGCCTATGATCTCATAAGGAATACGGTTTCAACTTGGGCCTGATAAACTCAAGTACATAAACTCGCACCTGCACTTTCCAAGTGCAAACACCTGGCTTTGCTTTATAGAAGGAGTCAAAAGCCTGCGTTCTCTCTTTCAACAGCCCTTCCTAAGTGTAAGGATTGGAATCTGTACCTGCAAATCACATTCCTGGGCTACTCCTACTGACTCCCTAATAACTGCAATCCTTCTGGCTATGCTGTCTTCTGAACTTCACTAAACGTTGAATGCATTTACTTTAGAAAAATCACAGTCACCTTCAATCACAGGAAAAGAATCCTGAGCCTGAAATCCTGAGTCTGAAACTTTGCTCCTGTTAGACTTGTCACACCTTCTCCTCCCATCAAATAAGGGCTACATTTACATACCAGATTACTGAGTGATAGTTAGACGACAGTGCAGAGGCATTGTCCAAACCTTGTTCTCAAGCAGAAACCTTAATCTATGACCTATTCTGGGCTTAGTAACCACTGTACCTCTTAGACCCTTTCCNTGGTACCAGCAATGGTGTTTCCCATTTGCCCTCCAAAATTACTTCATCTGCAGGGCAACCGACAAAAGTATCAGCAGAAAAAACCCATTGGTAGATGAGCACAAACATGTCAGGCAGAACCTCTGAACTTTTCTGAAGCGGCTTAGCAGCTTTTTAGATGTCATCAAAAGCAACTAAAACAAAGCTTTCAGAGCTAGCTGTTCAGGATGCTCCACACACAGCTTGAATCCCCTCGCTCTTGGTAATGGTCTGCCACAGAAGCCCTAATCAAGTGTATGTGTGAATTTTATTTTCATGAGATGACAGTTCCCAAGTGAAAGGACACTTCAGCTCTGATAAAACTTTCCTTCTATTGTCTGAGGTTTGTTTGTTTTCTGGCAAACCCCAGCACTGCCTCTGCTTTCTGTGCAGGCATGCATTTCCCAAGCTTGTGCGGGGAGGCCAACCAAAGTCTTTGGAGGCTTCTCAGTAGTATTGCCTGAAGCAAATACCACAGCTCAATAGCAATTTAATATTGTAATCAGGGAGCAAACTGTGCAGTTTTGGCACATTGTGATAATTATTAACTACATGTATTAGTGTTGTGATTCTAGTAACTAATATTTACAGAAGGTTCCCTGTGTGGGGAAGACCTCGCCTAGACATGAGCAGTTGAGCTATTCCTGAGTGATTGTCAGTGGGCCTTTAAGCCTCTGCTCATGTTCACTGCTTAAAGATAAAACATCAATACTTAGAAATTGTACTTCAAAAGACCTATTTCATGAATAATAAATTCTCAGGGTGTAAAACCATACCAAGCGCCAGAACGTTTTGTGAATTTATGGGGAAGTTTTCCTGTGGAAAAAAACCCCTAGAAGATAAGATTAAAAAAGCACATCTCAAATTCCCTAACATAATATAAAGGAGATTGGATTTAAACATTAAATCATTCTTGCTCTTCAGATTTTTGTTTCATGCCATGATGTGTCTCTTTCTTCTGCTTTCCTATTGCTATTAGAATTAATGACCTTATGAACCCCAGTTCAGAACTCACAGGCAAGGGCAGAGATGAGCAACAGCAAAATGTTCTCTAAACTCAAAATCAGTAATTGTCAAATTAAATTTCTGTGTGCAATTTTTATGTCTAGGCTGACTCAAGGTTGAAGCAAAGTTGCATTTGCCTTTGTGTCTTATGCAGCTCTTGTTGATGTAGTAGTTCTTCACCTGGCTGAGCTGGTGCTTACCGTGCTGGTAAGGAGTGAAGGTGGTTGAGTGAGAACATCCGTATCAAACAAAGATAACCTCTACAGTGAGCTTGACCAACCTTGAATATCTTGGCATTCCTTCTCAGAGAACATAAATGTATTTCTTGCACTGATCAATTGTGTGTTTTTCCAAATAGGTGGTGACACAAACAAATACATTCTTTACAAGGGTTCTGTTCTAGTCTGTGTGCTGTACCACATCACTGATGTGAATATATGCACAAGAAAAAAAAACCAACATTTATTTTCTAATAGCACTGTAGTTGGGAGAAAGATTTTCTCATGCAACTTAACATCTGTGTAGTTTCTTCCCTTCAAGCTCACCCATATTTCACACAATTTTTCTGGCAGTATTCAAAGTGCCTTTTAAATTATGTATGCTTTTGGCTAGTATGACAGACTTGTAGTCTAAGAGACTAGACTTTCCTACAAAGAGGCCATGATTTGACATTGTTTATTTTGCTGCATAATCACATTAGGTATGGCAATGTCATAAAAATGCCATGAAACAAATACATGTAAATAATACATTGCCATTCCTTTAACAATTGTTTAAACAAATTAGCAAGTAAAATATACCCTTAGCTTCAGGTAGTTCCTATGTCACAGGAGCCAGACATTAACATGTATTTCTTAGAATTCTGACCAGTACTCAGTGTTGTATTAATGTGGAAGACAAAGATGGTTCTTTCCATGTGTTTGCAATATACTTAACAACCAGGAGATGACTGAGGGATGCTGGCAGGAAGTAAAAGTAACCAGTGAGGTGGTGTTGGATAACATGGCCAGTGGTGATTGCAAAGCACTACGACATATCAAAAAAGAAATTACAGAGGCAGCAGGACAGGCAGAAAGAGACAGAGGAGCCAAAGGAAAATAAGAGTTCCAGAAAAAGTTAGGGGAATGCTATCTGGTGTTGCTCACAGGTTAAGGAGGGCGGAGATGGCTATGAAAAGGTCAATGAAGACTTCACCTCACTGCAAGGCACCGGAGACAGATTGAAGGAAGTTTTCTGGGGAGCAGAGAAGGAAATACGTTGGAGAATGACACATATGATGTGTGTAGAGACAGGGTATTAGACTGGGGTTAGTTATACAAGCATATGAAGTACATAATATTAATATTGGTGTACATATAGTATTGAAGATCTTGGTAAGGTCTGCCATGTAAATTTTGTCCATATCAAAGGTCAATACAATTAAAAAATGTCTATCAGAAGCAGTAAAATGACATGCTTCATATTTATTTTTATATTTTATAGATTATAAACATGAAGAAAATGTGTTTAAATCTAATCAGATAGTGTAAACCTATATATGTATAAACACAACTCATCCAAGACTAAATTATAAATCCCAATACTTACATGTATTTCTCCCCAGTTTACAATTTTACCTGTTTCACTCCAAGTAGATATTTTAACATTAATAAATCAGCCACTCTAAATTCCATTATTCTCACACATTACTGCTAGGGCACGTAGGCGTAACATTAGTTTTTATAAATTCCTTTAATTAAAGCAATTATATCAAAGATAAGATATGGTAAGCATATTAATATTTTAAGTAAACATTTGTGCTTGTTTTCAGAATTAGTAGAAACAGGAATTTGGCTACAGTTAGGGTTCTTCACTAGATCTGAGTGCTGTAATAAAGAAGGGGAAAGGTAAGTGTATGCCTGCCTTTAAGTATGTGCTTTGCTTTTCTAGCCTGCTGTGAAAGCAGCAAGTTAAGGGGACTAAGTACGTACCTGAAGGAAAGCATGTGCTTGACTACCTTGCTGATCTGAGCCTAGAGGCAGCAGGATGGTGAGGCTTCTGAAAAGGCTGTTGGCACACTCACCACATCAGTTCAGGGACAATGAATAATTCTTTTCACAAGCAACTTAACAATTGAAGGGACGAAGGATTCAGTTATGTAACAAATTGGCTTTGGCAGCAAAACCAGTTAAAACTCGTTTTTTTTCTCTGAAGTGGTGACTTAATTCTAGCAAACCAGCTCAAAACATGGCAGTGGTACCATCATAATTGCAGAGATGATGAATTTTGGCCTAATGTTTCCAGTGTGCAAGAAGTTATTAAGTCAGGGTCGTGGCCAAAGCTGTGGAGTTGTATCCTGTACCCTTTAAAATGTACTTTGAGGTTAGATGCAAAAAAAAAATCAGGTAATACTGGTCTTAGACTACCTGCAGGTGCCCAAGTTTGGACTTGTGACCCTAAAACTCCTGAATATATCTGGAGGTGCTGAAGATCCACCTTATAGTGGATTTTTAGAGTTCATGTTCTCTGAATACCTTTAACAACCTTGGCAACATTTGGCTTCTGTGTCAGTCTAATCTTTTCTGAGATCCTCAAATAAAAGGTTTTCTCAGTCTCCAAGTAGAATGCCGCTGCAGATACCTGTGATGGAGATTAGAGAGAAGGGGAGAAAAGCGGGAATTACCACTACTGTCCTTGCATCTAATAGTTCAGTGATTAATAACCTTGCACAGTATACAGCAGAATTTGGTTAAAGTACTCAATAGTTAGCAGAAACAGTTACCATACCTCCTTTTTACATATTTTAGTTTGATGTTCTTTGATGCAAAGAAAATTATATCATACTAGGCTACATAATGATGTAAACCCCAAATGAATAAACAAAAAAAAGCTATAACAGGGGAACCTTCAGGAGATCATTAGAATATTGAAATGTTGTGAGTTTCTTGAAATCTTGAACTTTTACCACAGCAAGCTCCCAAATCTTCCTGTTTCTCTGTAAATGTTGAGAAAGAAAATCTCAATACTCTTGCCTCTTGTAAGAAATTGCTCACCCTAGGCAAATAGATGACTAGGGCTTTGCAAAACTGGGATACACTCTGTTGTTATGAAATTGTGTACAAACAAAAGACAGTCTGCCTACTAATTTATAGATGAGAGCAGTTAAGGAAACACTAAAGCTCCATAACTTTTTGCTGTAAAATGCATATACCTACAAAAATCGATTGTATTTGTGGTGGGTTGGAAGGGTCAAAGGTGGTGTCTCTGTATAAGCAGCTCTTACACCAGTTCCCCCTGCCTCTTCCACTGCTCTTGCCTCTGGATCTGTTCTGTTTGGGGATTTTTTTGCCTGCTAAGGCCAGATGCTTCCTTGATGGCTGGATCCTCTGCCATGGCTGCCTGAGGGATGTCAAGGGACCATGTCCACTGGGGCCAGCCAAGCTCTCTTGGCTGCATGTATGCATGTGGTTTATCTGCCCGACGGGCCTGGGCAGCAAGGCAGAGATGCTTTTCTCTTCTCACTTTCTTATCTTTCCCTTGCTACCCCAGCAACAGTGACCTGTATCACCTTGCCTGAATGCATCAGCTTTGCTACCGCCGGGACCTGGTGCAGGCAGTTGTAATCAGGCGTTCTTCCCAGCTCCTGATGTGTTTGAGTTTATCAGAGCTTACCCTCCCGGTCATTCCCATGACTGTCAACAGCACAACATCCAGAGGCGAGGTGTTGTGCCTTCTTACGTCTAGGCATTCATGGGGTTATGTATGAACAACAGCTATGTCCAACTCTTCGAGAGGTGTGCAAGGGAAGGGGGAATATACAGTGGACAGAAGTCTTGAAATCATAGAATCATAGAATCTTTCAGGCTGGGAAAGACGTCTAAGGTTGAGTCCAACCATTAACCCAGCACTGCCAACTCTGCCATGGCATGATTTTAAGTGCCATAGCTACTCTTCTTATAAACATCTCCAGGGATGCTGTCTCAGCCACTTCCCTGGGCAGCCTGTTCCGATGATTGACAGCCCTTTAATCCAAATACCCGATCTAAACTTCCCCTGGCACAACTTGAGGCCATTTACTTTTGTCCTGTCTGTTACTTCTCTGGAGCAGAGACAGACACCTACTTTGCCACAACCTCCTTTCAGGTTGGTGTAGAGTGATAAGGTCTTCTGTAAGCCTCCTTTTCCCCAGGATAAACAACCCCAGTTCCCTCAGCTGCTCCCCATAAGACTTGTTCTCTTTGCCCACTAATACTGCGAGCTCCCTGGTCAGGGATCTGCTGGCTGAGGTCAGTACCTTGCTGTGTTTTTAGCAGGGCTCCTGGAGGCTGTCCCCATTGGGCGCTCTGTGCTCAGTAAAGTCCCTTTGTTACTTCATCTGGAGCTCACCACTCCTGAGAAACAGATTTTGTGAATGGTGTTGCTAGTTGAGGACTTCTAATCAAACCTCCTCAGTAAGTGAGGAAGGGAGTTATTTAGTATGACATTTACCTGAGAAACATTTCATGGGTCTCAATGAACATCTGATAGTGATGACAAGGATTGCAAAAAATGGTGGGAAACAGATAATTTCGGCAATTCTAGGTAGCATCCTGTGTGGACCAGAAAGGACACACTAGGGCTGGCCCTGCGTCTCCTGCGATGTAAATTCTGGTAGTCCTGCCTGCCGTGTGCAATCCGGAGCTCAAATTTCTACATACAAAACCATCATTCTGAAGAAATGTTAAACATCTTCTTCCTACTCTGAAAAATGTGAAAATTGGAAATTGTTAAAATCAGAAGGGTTCACAAAGCAAGAACTTTATTGAATTATTGTTATGCAAAATGTTTTTGGGAAGAAAGCGTAATGAATAACAAACCATTCTGCTTAACTGAAGTGCCAGTAAATTAGGGCTACTGAAGTTTAATGAAAACTGAAGTAAAAATAAATCTTTTAAAAAACCAACACAGTAAAATTCTCAGCTTTATCCATATTGAGTTGTTCTTGGAATAGCAGTTCATGCAAAATTTTAAAGATCTGAGCATATGACAAGAAAATATCTCAAAATCTCCAATCTTGACACAATAGAAAGTCTGTTTTCAGAATAGTCATATATGTGACACAGGAACATTACAAGACACTTTCCATTGTTTCACTCAGTTTTAAAGGATTCTTAACAAAGTTTTCCAAATAAAATATTTCCAAGATTAACACGAGGAAAACTGTAGTATCCTTTCCAGCCTCCTGGAACAACAAGAAGAAAATCATGTTGAACAGAGGGGAAGTTCAAACTGTATTTTGTACTTACAGTAAGTAAATTTCCTTACAGAAAATTCTTGCAGTGGATCCAGTGTGGTGCAGATTGATGAGACATTCCTTGGCATGTGTAGAAATCCCCTTAAAACTAAGAAGCTGGAAGCTGGGGGTAGGGAGGTTAATATTGCCTCTGATGATTTCTGAGTCTGAAGCCAGCCTGATGCAAGGCCAGATCTGTCAGGTAATATTTTGGCTGTTTCCTTGCCTCTCCTGGTGGCAAGCTTCCTTTCCTTTGATATGCTGGAGGATCTGCAAGGCCAGCTCACCACTCACAGGAGCTTGGTACATTTTTTCTCTTTGAAATGCACTAGATGATGGAGTTAGAAATACTGCTTGATATCTTGCAGCATGTAACCCTTTTTCAGTTGCCCAGAACTCAGTCAAATTTTAATATTAAAAAATTATGCTTTTTTCTTTCCTTATATCAAGAGAGAAAGTCAAGATTTTGCACACTTTTACAAACCACATATTGAAAAAGTTCCAGTCTGTGAACTCGGGACATTTCACAGCAACACTCCAGACTTGTGTCAACAGATTCTGACACTAATTCAGGAAAGGCACTAGTTAATTATGATTTCTCAGCTCTCTCTTCAGTTCTGTTGTCATAATTAGTAAGTCAACATTTACCCACATCTATCATGAGACCTAGGAAAACTATTAGTTGCAAACAGCTGATTTGTTGAATTTAGCTCTGTTTCCTAATTGTGGTTGATCAACGATCACATTTTAATTTCTATTAATTTTATTCACTGTATAAATTCTTCTGTGACTTGTTAATCTGAATATATTTCAGTCTATGTATTGCTTACAGACTGGATGGTGTATCAGAGTTTTTGTGAGTTGTAATTCACTATTCAGTTTGTACAGGAAGGATCAGTTGAATTCCAGTCTATTGTTTCTGGTCTCTAGGTGCATAGTCTTCAAAAATATAAAGTGATTTCAAGATGACTTCTGCAGACAGTTTGGTAGCTTTTTGGAAACAAAATTCACAGGAGTATTTGTTTCACTGTCTTTTTTAATATAAATTTATGTACAAACATTTCTCCTACTATGTGTATGCAAAAAAATCTGTTGAACTCCTATTGAAAACAACAGAAATATTCTGAGTCAAATCAAAAAAGAATCTCATGAAGTTCACTGTGGATAAAATGGGAAAATTATTGTCCAATTAAATGAGTGGAGGTTTTTTGTTAATTTCTGTCTTCCTTGGATTCTTAAAACTGATCCTCAGAGAGATTGTCTTCCTTTCCTATCTTCCCCATTATTCCCCTACCTGTTGGCACCTCATTGGTCTCAGAGACACCTTGATAACTTTTCATATTCTTCCCAACTGACAGCCTGGGGGAAAGCTTTTATTTAAAGAGAACCAAAATATGGCAATGCGATTTGAGAAATGTAAAAAGAAAAATTACCTGTTCAGCCTTGAAAAGAGATGATTGAGAGGGGAACCACATTAATGTGTGCAAGTATCTAAAGGGTTGGTGTCAAAAGGGTTGAGGCAGTGGTGGTGCCAATCAATAGGACAAGAGGCAAAGGCAGAAACTGATGCACAGGAAGCTCTACCAGAACATGAGGAAGAACTTCTTTACTGTGTGGTTGATTGTGCACTGAAACAAATTGCCCAGAGAGGCTGTGGTGTCTCCCTCACTGAAAAACCAAACAACCTGTGCAATGTGCTCTTAGGATGACCCTGCTTGAACAGGGAGGTTGGACCAGATGACCCACTGTGATATCTTCCAACCTGACCTATTCTGTGATTCTGTGAACATGAAAAGAAGCTGAATATCTTTTCCTGAAATGTTCAAAAGCCCACTGAACAGAGGAAAGTGCCACACTTAGTACTGGCCCACTGGCCCACAGTGCCTGTGTGCAGATGGGACATGACTGACACCCATCAACCCAAGGTGACTGCCGACCACAGCCCACACCAAAACAGCTGTGCTGGGCTTGCCTGCACCAGCATCAGTGGCTTTTGACAGCAAATTTTGTGCATTTCTTCTAGATGGCAGAGCAGACTGGCTGTGGGTGTTCAGTGCATTCGTACTGAACTGCTTCACAGTTCCCTTGCTGATTGCCAAGGACTTTGGGGAAAGACATCCTCTCTCTCAGGGGCCCCAGTGCTGTCCAACCATTGCCATGCATTGGGAAGCTCGAAAACATTACCAGAAATGTTATTTTGGAAACGAGTGGTTTGTATGTGTGTATCACAGAATCACAGAATGGGTAAGGTTGGAAAGCACCTCAGTGGGTCATCTGGGTCAACCTTCCTGCTCAAGCAGGGTCATCCTGGAGCACATGGCACAGCAGTGCATCCAGATGGCTCTCGAATATCTCCAGTGAGGGAGACTCCACAACCTTTCTGGACAATCTGTTTCAGTGCGTGCTCCCTGCATAGCAAAGAAGTTCTTCCTCATATCCAGGTGGAAATCCCTGTTCATCAGTGTCTGCCCATTGCCTTGTATCCCATTGCTTGGCACCACTGAGAGGAGCCTGGCTACATCTTCTTGACACCCTCCCTTTAGATATTTATATGCACTTATGAGGTCCCCACTGACTTGTCTCTTTTCGAGGCTGAACAGGCCCAGCGTTCTCAGCCTCTCCTTGTAAGAGAGATGCTGCAGTCTCCCCAGTCACCCTTGCTGCCCTCTGCTGGACTCCAGGAGCTCCATGTCTCCTACTGGGGATCTCAACACTGGACACAGCATTCCAGATGTGGCCTCACCAGGGTAGAGGGGTAGGATCATCTCCTTCAGCCTGCTGGCAATGCTCTTCCTAATGCATCCCAGTATACCACTGGTCTTGGACAGCTGGTTCACGGACAGCTTGCTGTCCACCAGGACCCCCAGACGCCTCTCCGCAGAGAATGTACCTATGTGTGGGTACATACAGACACAGCCGCAGAAGGCAGGGCTGGGCCTGCGGTCTGTAACCTGCTGGATCACTGACAACAACACCTGCGAGTCCTGGGGGACACACACGCGGAGCCATTAAGAGCATCTGCACAGACGCTGCCTCCGAGCGATGGGGCCCGGGCTGTGGCGGCGGGACCGGGGCTGTGCCGGGGCTGTGCCGGGGCCGTG
>WEIT01014798.1:136031-191267 GCA_013389985.1 Dryoscopus gambensis | reverse complement strand
CGGCCGCGGGGTGGCCCCACGCCGGGAGCCTGAGCCGTTGCCATGGCGACGCCGGCAGAGCCGAGCCGCGGTGCGGGAGCGCAGCCGTGCCAGTGATCGTATCGATTAAAGGAGATATATGGATATAGATATAGACATATATACACACGCGCATACACATTCGCGCACGGGGAAAGCGGCACTGAGAGGATCTATTGCGGAGGGCGGCCGTCAGATCCCTCCGCGGTCCCCGGGAGTGGGTGAGGAGCAGGTGTGTGTGGTGTCTCCCCAGGGCGAGTCTCCCCACCGAAACACACACCGTCCATAAAGCGCATCCTCCGGGTGCCGAGCTCCCGACCCACGCCGTCCTGACGGCAGGCTGGGACGAGCGCTCGGAGGCAAAGCTGAGTTGGTTTGGTGATGTTTAGGGACAGGACTCGCCAGCGGGGCAGCACTCGACCCCTGCTTGCCAGCTCTCCTAAAGGCACTGTCAGTGCGGACACCTCAGGTCCCACAGGGGATTCCTTGGACGGCGGGTAAGAACCTGACTGCTGGAGGAACATCTCTTGTAACGTTCATTATCCTCAGCCTGACCTCATCGTGATGATATAGAGACTCTCTCGTAATAACAGGACCCCCCTCGCTCCCAAGCCTGACGACCTGCGCGGGTGCACGATGCTTGTGTGGCCGTCTTGCCTCCCCCATCTCGGGAAAGTGGCACAATACGTGCGGCAGTCTGCCGGCGGATCTGTTACTAAAGGAATTCATGCATCTTGCATCTTGAAGATGCATTATTAATGCCTGGACAAATCACATCAGGTGGAGCTCAGCAAGTCCCTGGCACTGCAAAAAGGAACAAAGGCTGGTTCTACAAGAGAGAGAAGGATGAGACAAATTATAACAGCTGGGAGTTTCTTGTCAGTAAGATGGTATAAAAACAGAAATGCTAAAATTGTTTGCACATAAGGCAAGTTTATATTTTTACTGGGAAGGAAATTGCACATTGTGCTGTGAAGAGGACACTTCATTTGTATCCCAATAAACATCACATTGTTGGGCATCTTTGAAATCCATGGCAAACTGGCCCAGCTTGCTGGCATTCAAATTACTTCCAAGCATAGTTTTATTTAGTATCTGGAAAGGACTATAAAGACTGGATTTGCAAGCAGAGGGCCTGGTTTGCTTCTTGTCTCCTTGAAGTCAATGGCAAAACTCCCATTCACTTCAGCAGTAACAGGATCAGGCCAGAGTTTTTAGCAGTCTTCCAAAGGGAAGAAAGCAATGCTGCCTGCAACACCACATGGGAAGGCATGGACCCCATCCTCCCGGGCAGAGAGCAGTAGTTCTTCATCTCTCTAACTCTTGATAAGAAGATCTAATCTGTGCAGCACAGGCTTTGATGCCAGCTAGTATTTTTGTCCCCATGGTGCAAGTAGCTCTCCAAAATCTGAGCCTTGCTGTCTTTGTTGCATTAGGAATGGAAGAGGATGATAGGAACCCAGGATTTCTTTGAGAAGGGCCCTGTTTATTTCTATTGCAGCAAAGTGCTATTACAGGAGGGCAGGAGCAAGAAAAGTAGTTTCGTATGTGGAAGTGTAAGTCTTTTTAGGGAGCACTCAGCCAAGAGGAACTGTATTTTTGTTTCACCCCCTGACAGTGTACCATTCCACTCCTGCAGGTAGCTTTCCCAATGTCTTCTCTTTTCTCATTATTTTTCACTCCCTCACAAATCCACCTACAACACGCAACCCCCCACCAGCTGTTTCACTCACAACTGCACCCAGGAGAACTGCAGGGTCTGCTCTCTGCTCCTGCCCTTTTTGCTCTTGCCTTGTGAAGCTGAGCCATGCTCTGGGCAGTGGCTTATATTGTTTCTTTTGCCTTTAAATTAAAGGGCACTTAATTGCCATTTCATTTAGTCTTAAAAAACCAAACTTCTGACTTTCACCTATGCTGTGTTTCGTGATTGCTATTTCAGCACATAAGTACTTTACTTTTGACTTCAGACTGACTGACTGGAAGGTGGTATTTTCTTTCCTAAGTGGCTCCAAGGGCACACTCATAATACATGTTTAGGTGAAAAAAAACAACCCAGAATCACTTTCAGACATTTACTAACCTGCTATTTTTTTCTTCCCCAATATATGATTCTATAGGATTGCTATCAAAACTATGTATTTAAATTTTTAAAAAAATTATCAGAGTGCTTAAAAAGCATCTGAAGTAATTTTTTTATCACTATAACAGTATGAAATGCATTTCTTCTTAGTCACTGAAAACAGATCTAGCCTTTGGTGTGAAGTGGAGAGAGTATTTGTTAGGGATCCACATGAGATGGTAGGAGATTACTGAGATATCTCTAGCCATCACTACAGGGATAATCACTCTCTCAGTGCAAGAAATAGGACCCAGTGAGGAGAGGCAAAGAAGAGAAAGGACAAACTAGGCAGTTTCCTCTACAGCAAAAAGTAAAAATGTGTCTCTCTAATTCTTTAATGTATTGGCAAGCTGACAGTAGTAACCTGTTTTGCCAGAACCAGTCAGATGAGGGAAGAACATGACAGAGGGAGTATTGGCGTGAGGATTATGTGCAGGCAGGCATGTACTGAGGGTACTGTGGGGTTATGGATTATCCGCATCCAGCCAGGAGATGGATCTATGAATAGTGAGAATATCTGCTCAGTGCTCACAGACAACCAGAAATGTAGTGTTAGCACATGAAAGTAAAGGACTCAAGAATAACACTTCAAATATTTCAGATACTTTCATGTAAGTGGGTGAAGCATCATGGCACATGGCACACAGTGTTCAGGATTAATCAAATGCTGTAGAGAAAAATTGGGTTTTGGGAAACAGAGATTAGGATCAACACGTCAAAAAGAACTGAGAGTATAGGGAAGCTTCAAGCAATGAGAACACGAGAAAAGAACCTGCAAAGATGAGGTTGTTTAGATGTGGTAGCTCTTAAGAAAGGAGTCTTTAGTCAGTATCCCTTGGAATTAAAGAATTGTAGGCATTTACGGTGGTGAAAGAGAGATCTTCACCTGAATACCCTGCAAACAGATGTGGCATTTGCTCTGGTACTAGAGGCCCAGACATGGTTAAAGCACTCTCTTGTTTCCTTCAGTAAAACTCTAGTTTGATTAGACCCAAAGTGCATCTTCTGCTCATTGACTAAATTCTGAAAAGAGTATTTTATTTTATTAAATTGCAGACTGATGATTTCAAGCACATTAAAAAGGGGCATTTTTCCAAAGCTCCTTCTGTGTAATCTGTCTGTTAAATAAGAATCTTCCTGACATCCTAAAGGAAATGACATTCTATTTAAACATGTTACCTGCTGATCTGCTAGAGAAGCAGGCCAGAAGTATTTTCTGTTTGGTTTGTGTATGCATGTGTGTGTGGTTGTTTCATGGCTCCTGGGTAATGTTATCCATATTTTTCTGTTTGGAGAATCACTTTTCCCTACGCACTCACCAACCAACATGAAACCACCTAATTATATTTTCATAATCCTGATTAAAAACCATCTAAATTATCCTGCTTGATGTACTCAAAGAGTTTGTTGATTGCTTTTTGATGTGTATTAGAGCTTTTTGCAGAGCCACATCAAATGGTTTGCTCCACAATGAAATAAAAAAATCTTGTAATATACATATGCACATCTTTAAAAAAAACATATATAATTTATATTCTGCTAATTAAGCTACATCAAAACCAAGTCTATCACCATGAAATAATTGTGTAAAAGCTACTCACCTATTACAAGAACATTAATTTCCACTTTGCTTTTTTTTTCCCAAATATCGATTTTATCTTATACAAGGCAATTCAGCATTTCAAAGCCTCAGAGTCTCAAAGTGTTTTTCCACCTCCATGGAGACCTTAAATCTTGAATACAAAATCAAGTTTTAGAATAGAAAACTCAAGTAAATAATATTTTCATGCAGAATATGTGCCTTCTGCATAATGGATCACAAACATTTTAATTTTTTCCTCTGTTGTTTTCACATCTTAAATACGCCACATCAAATCTTGAGAAAAGTTCTGTCTGCTGCAGCTAAGCAGTTGATAAGAGGAAGGGAGAAGGGAGTTTGCAGAAACCCTGACCCTGGATTTGAGACTGATCCACGGTCCATTCTACCAAGAGACCATCTCAGTGTTCAGCTGTAGGTTTGGTGCCAGTCTGGTTAATCTTAAAGACTGTGTTGAGACAACATCATGCATCAAAATTTAATGGAGGCTAAAATTCCTCAAAGCCATGAGGGCCAACCAAGGCCAGGTTGGATGGAACTTTGAGCAACCTGGTCTAGTGGAAGATGTCCCTGCCCAGGACAGGGGGGTTGGAACTAGGTGGTCTTCAAGGTCCCTTCCAACCCAAACCATTCTAGGATTCTATGACTTCATTAGGTCAGCTCATGAGCACACTGGAGTTAAGGCTCACTTCGTGGTTGTCCAGCTCCAGTCACAAAGTCAGCATTCATTAAGTAATAAAAATAAAATACTCTAGGAAAACAATTAAATTATTCAAACTCTGCCTACTTGATATCAAATCTGTAGTGATATCAAATATTCATGTGAAATAAATCTGTAGGTGTGTCTGTATGAATGGAGTGCGAGTGGAAGTGCAAATATTGATGCTTTGTTACAACTTGACATCCAGTGCTCTAACACAAGAGCACAGAGAATGATCACACATGCAAAAGTGTCCCCTTTCAGTGCCACCTTCCTTAGCTGCATGTATGTGTGTGCATGAAGACTGTCTCTCTTGGAAACCTGTAACACCCTGCTCTTAATCCATGGTATCAGTGACAGCTCCGGAGTATTCAAGTACAGCTCCATTCATCCATGTGTTTCCAGTTTGACTTTCAGTAAATGTTTAATGATCCTTTTCAATTACTGGACCAAACAGTATTTGACAAGAATGTACCTTGTCTAATACTAGCACTTAGACAGGAGTGCATTTTTGAGATAGCACTTAGCATCCACAATGTTGTCATGATATTTGTGAATGTACTCTCAGGTTGATCTTAATGACCCCATTACAAAGGTCTTCTCATGCCTTGCTGGTTATCATCTCTCTTTCCTTGACTTTACTGATAAAGAGCTGCCAGAGTTCACCTGAGAACACCCTACACTCAGTGTCCTGGGTTCAAACCCTAAAGGACATTGGCTTTGCTGGCAAGGCTGTAAGTACCATTGGAGAGGAAGTTTCATGTGAAACCATTTGACTGACCCTTTGGGTTCTCTGGCTGCATCTGATCTCACCCATGGCCCATCTGTAGAGTGCATCCCTCCCCAGTGTGTTGTCTGCATCCTCGGCTTCCATGGAGTAGAATGATTTCAAGTACATTGTGGTCTCACTCTGGCGGCTGATCCTGGGCTTGATGTCCACGGGAGCCAGGGCATGCAGCAGGAGAGACTGTCCCCTACAGGGACGGAATGGGCCCAGGTGTCAGGACACAACCACTTCAGATGACACAGAGGAATATAAAATAAGACAGATGAAGGAATGTTGCTATTAAAATGATATGGCCGAACACTTGGCAAGTAGGCAGTTAAATAAAACACTGTGGGATATGGCTATAGAGCTATGACTGCTCCTTAACCTGGCATCCAAAGGTACTTTCTGTACTTCTGAAGTAAATAATTCCACCTTTACTGTTATGCTCCTATTCTCTCCCTTTTAACTACGATCCCTTCTGCCCATTAAGGTATGAAAAAAAATTGCCTGCCTGACCCCTTCCTTCACAGTAATGATCAAACAATAGGACACAGCAGCCCCTTGATGGGCTTTGGAGATGCTCTCAGAGCATGCCTAGTGTAGCCTGGCCAGGCCAAGTTCCTCATAAAACTCTCTGAAGGCCTCACTGCCTTTTAAAAAACTTGTGGAAAAGCAACCATCACCATTTCTATCTTGCATCAGCCTAGGAGTTAGAAGTAGGAAATCCACACTCAGTTTCTATCCTCTTTGGAAAGAATTCAAACACACTTCTAGTCATTAGACTATAGGTTCTTCTGGAAATGCTTTACCACTCCTCATGAAGCTGCACCACTGTGCAGAAAAATGGTTTGAATTCACTGAGAAAAGGAGAAAAGGCGAGTGAAAGCATGACTCCCCAGGCTAATGATTAGGCAGCTTTTTTGGAAGTAGGAGGAGGTAGGCTCCAGTCATCCCTCCTGTTTTGTACTTTAGCTCATGCCTGTTTCATATCATGTTCTCATTCTTTCAGTTAAACTGGTGCATTTTGGTATTTTGAACAAGGAATTATAGTCTGGTGCCTACCTACTGGGCATGCTCACAGTGTTCTGCCTATGCAGTGATTTTATGCTGCATATGTCAATGAAGGAAGCTGAGGTTTCTCATCTATTTCCATTTACATGAGCTGGGATCCAGGCACAGTGAAAACTTCTTATTGTCAAGTTCCCCGCCAGCCATGCTTTCCCCCCCGCCTTTTTCACAGTGTCATCTTTTATTAAGATCACATCAGCGCTTCTGGAACAGCCATATTTTATCAGGATCTCTCAAAAGAGGATGAGTCAGACCATCTGATTTTATTTTGTTAAGTTCATTTTTTATTTGCTGAGTTTAGTTCAGATATGAACACATCTTGTTCAATTTATCTTTAATATAATACAGATGCTGGCACAGGCACTGATCTTGGTTACACTAGTGTAAATTTGGGGACATGCCAATGGACCACTGCCAAAGCCATATTAAAATTTCACTTTCAGCTTGACTAGAACTGCTAGCTTCTCAGGAAGCAGGCTGCCGTGGTGGGACGAGCTCATGTGCCACTTCTCAATAGCTCTGCAATTCTCTCTTGGTTGGAGAATATCCCAGGTAACACAATACAACCAAAGTCAGACAGGGCCAAAAGACTGCTTTACATAGCCTGAGGCTGACTGGATCACTACTTCACATAAGCCTTGACTGACGGGGATAAGCTGGTGGGATTTAATCAGTAAAGAGGGAAAAATGAAGTAAACTTTGTACGGATGGCAAGAACCATGGCTAGTCAATGTATTTATCACCTGGCTATTTCCCAGAGTCATACCGTAAAACAAAGAAATGAACAGTATCAAACCTGTCCAAACCATATTTGCTCAGAATTAGTACACACTGCAAAACCTGTACCGGGAAAAAGCAACTGGATGCTGTTATGGCTTTTCCCGGAAAACAGGAGTTCTGTGCATTTCATGTGTGTGCTCCAACATTCTACAGTAAATGTTAAAAATGTAAATGACTTATTGATTTAACCAGCTAGATTTAAGTACTCTGGTATATTGGTATTCTGATGAATTTTCAGGTTTTGGCCCATGCAATGTAACTTCAGAAAACCCAGCTTGATAGTAGCTTAGCTTCCTTGAGACTTGAGAATGGATAATTTGCACTCTATGTCCAGTGAAAACCTCTCTATTTTTTTTTGTACTTAATAGATCTCAAGGCTGCTTGGCATCTGTCACTTAAGTGAAGTCAGAGCCCATGGTACAAAATCCTTTTAATATGTACTTCATGCTATATCAGTGATAAATATGGGACAAAATTGACCCTGCTTCTCTAGCATGAATCATGACAAAGAGGGTTGGCAGAAATGGCAGCCTGCTGTGAATGTCAATACCTCTGTAATTAATGTTTTCTGGAACTCTGCTGTCTTTGACCAGTTGTCTTTCTACTCTTTGCATGTTTATTTGGTTGTTTATTATTGCCTATGCTCTGACTTGTGAGCTCTATGGGCTAACAATTCACTTTGTATAATTTTGTAGTGGCACTTAGGAGTCCTTGGAAACCTCTGCAAAGAATACCAGTTAGGTGTGGATTTGGAGTCTTTTTGGAGATAAAGTGCCTTTTGACATCCAAGCATTGAATATATGCAGTGCTTTTGCCATCTTATCTTTATTTGAATCAAGGTTTGATTTGTCAAATATTTTACAAATGTTTAATCCTTTCAACAAATAAACCCACCTTTTAAATACACAGCACACTTTACTGCCAAGAGTAGTACTCTGGTATGAAGCCAACACTATGGCTGAATGGGTTCTGCCAGGCCTCCAGGCTTTATGTGGATCTTTTGGGACAGCCTTCCTGAAGGTCCCAGGTGTAGCTTCTTGCAAGGCAAGCTCCACAGCTCTGCAGCATGGTGATTGAACCTCTGGCTTCTCTCTCTTCCCAAATGGAAAACCCAAATTCACATCTGTGCTTCACACCTGCCATAGTAAAAGTTGCAAGACAAAGCTTTTTAAAAGACTATGAAGTAACTTGAAAGCCCCTGGATGTAAGCAGACATCTGTCTGAAGTTCTCAGGAGACTTGGGGCTTTTAAAGGTGGGTGAACACTGGTAGGCTGTGGAGAAGAAGTCGTGTTTACTTTTCCCAGTAGACACCATACTGGATACACAAAGCCACTGGATTATGACACTTAGGGTAAGTTTGTCAGAAGAAGGCTCTCTGCTGGCATGGCTGAATTGCTACCAGTACCCAATCTCATGAGTTTAAGAATCCTTGAACTGTCCTATGCTTTAGGACTGTACTTTCCTTCGAGAAATCATGCCTTTTGCCTCCAGGTTTCTTCTCAGATGTCAGCTATCAAGAAGTCCATGGGAGTTTTGGTCCTCTTTCTCTTGCTGTGTGACGCCTGCCTGTCATGGCATCTGGCTCCATATCACTTGTCTGAGCTGCATCCATGAGATGGGATGCCTCCATGCATTTGATGTCTGAATAGAGAGTGGGGTATGTGCTCTTCCTCTAGCTCTCTTCTGTCCTTAAGATCCTCTGCAAAATGTCAGCTTCAGTATCTTACCAAAATAGATGGTAACGTTGTCTTCTCTAGCTCTCACTGCTTGCAGTGGATACTGCAGGACTCAGATGAGATGTGGGGCTGGGTGCCAAAGGCCTGGGGGCTGCAGTGGTTTTCTACTCACTGCCAGTCACTGACTTCATGCTGACTGCTGGGACCCCCGGGCAGATTGAGAGCCACAGGCTCAGGCAGAGCCCACAGATGAGTCACTCAGGTAGGCACACTGTGGCAGCAAATTTCTTTCTCCAAGAATCAAAAAGATTTCATCTTGTTTGCACTGGAGATACTCTCTTTCATCAATGACAGACCAGTGAGCATGTGGCCAGGGGCTGATGACCCTGTGGTGGTGCTGGATAATTGACTGTGCTCCTCTGGTCCCTGCTGGTGAGGTGGCAGGGTAGTTTTGACCCGGGGGATGTGGTTCCTTGCCTCTCCCAAGCAACTCTTGGTGAACTGAATGTCTGGGACACCATTTCCATGGATCTTGCACCCAGCCAGGTGCAGCACAGCCTCTCTGACCAGGGCATTTCCTAGGCAGATAGTCAAGAAGATCTCTAAATCTAGCTAAATGTTCTGAAATAGAAGCAAGATAATATTTCCTTTCTCATCCTCTGTTGTCTGTGGAGAGGGAATAGAGACAGCCACCACTCATTTAGCAAGAGCAATTCAATTTTTAAGAAATGGTAAGAGACACTAAAAAGTACTCTCTGACTTAGGGTCATTTAAGCAGATAGCGCTGAAGCAAAACCTATGATTAAGAGAAGCAATTATTTTTAGATACGTTATTACGTATTATTCAAATTCATTGCAACTGGAAAATAATGCATCTATCACATTCATTTTCTATTCATTTTATTTTAAATAAGCCCTACAAATGTTGTAAAGAGTTTGAAATATAATTGCTAGCATGACTACCCTATCTGCAGCCAAATAAGCTTTCTTTTTTCTTAGACTTCATTTTATAAATGGAATGTGGCTTGAAAGTTTGAATTCAATCCTTCTCTGCTCAGCACTAAGCCATATATTGGAGAGGTACAGCATTTAAATCTTGCCAAGATACCTTTGCAACCAGAAGGGCAAGAGAAAGTTCAGTTCTGTAAAGGGAAGGCTTAGATTCTGGAGAGCAGAGCCAAATCTGTGGAGAAAATCCTAAAACTGCAAATACCGTGGATTTAGGTTGATCCTAATAATGCATTTTATTATTTAGATGTAATAAAAATTCAAATGATGTGAAAAATAGTAAAATCTCTAGTTTTAGAGGTTAGTGAGAGAGTGAGTTAGTGAGAGAGACTGAAGAATTTTTAGACTATGCTATATGAATGCCAATATAGACGATAGAGTTTTGGTAGCTATTCATCTAACATTTACAGAAACACATTAACAATATATCACCCTTCACTACCAGCTGCAAACACATATAATAAGTCACAAATTATGTATTTAGATTTTGGGAACATGAGATGTTTTGTGTTATGTTAATACCGAGACTGTGTGTCCAGAGATATCGAACAGAGAGTCTCTGGCCCAATCCTGATCTCTTTGATATTTCTATTGACATCAAAAGTGAAAGCCATATGCAAAGGGTTTAACACTGCCATCTGCAGATTGCTCTCAGGTTTTCTGGGTTTTCCCACTGATACAGGGCTGTCTTTTCACTTAGTAAATCACAACAGTTAATTTGCTGCCCTTTCCTTTCACTGCTGGTTACCTAAAAGCCTGCTGGATATCCTCTGATGGAGTTTTTCGGAATGCTACACTAGGTCGGTTTTGTCAAAATATCCTTTTTTCCCCCTCATGCCTCATTACTGACCTTTCCACCCACAAGGGGACTCTGAGCAACCAATCTGAGTCAAATAAGCATGAGGCTATTGAAGATGATGTGTGCATCCTGTGTTCTAGGATGACTTAGAAGCAGTGAAACTCAGAGCTGATATCTTTCTCTCACTTAATAAAATTGCCAGAAGGGAAATACCTTTGTTGTCAGAATGACCATGTGAACAGATGAATTACGATTAATAGATGTTTTTAATGAGCTTTCTAAATTAGTCATAATAGAAAAGGCATTATGGCATGTTTGTGTCCCCAAAATGCCACCCCAGCATGGAAAAAATGAAAAAGAGCCAAGACTGGACACAAATGACTTTATATAAATATATCGTTTGAACAAGAGAGAGAACAAGAATGAGATACATTTCAAACTAGGAGAGTCTGAAAATCACTGCATGGAAGAGCTAATCCCAAAAGTGACATCAATGGGATGCCTTAATAAGGATGAGGTTTGTCTACACCAAAACCGAGAACCTGCTGCAGGAATGCATGAACTATCAAAAACCTGAATAAGCAAGTCCTTGTAGCACAGTAAAGTTGTGGGGAGTTACCAGTTTGGGCTTCCATCTGTGATACCCTGCACTGATACTGCCCTGAACGTGAGGCGGCGTATAAAGATCTGCCTTGTACACTGTCGGCTTTGGAGTCTGATCACGTCACTCCACCATACTTCCGCTGCTATTGTGGGCAATATCTGCAGGAGAGATACAGACCCAGGCAATTTCCATTCTATTGCAAGCTCTGGTGACTGTCTACAGTGTGACATTTAACACAAATTATTTCAGTTCTTTGTTTTCATATCTAAAATTAGGAGAAAAGAATAATCATATCCCTTTGTAAAATGTATCTGATTAAAAAAAACCCCCTCATATTTGAATCACTCTGTTTACTAATTTATTCTTGATAAAGATTCTGAGTAAGAATTTTAATTAATAGAATAGGTAAATAGTGAGGGTTGAAATAAATCAGTTTTGCAAGTTTCATATTCTATGCATTCTGATATTAAACTGTGTTCTTGCCTGCTTCAGACAGAATGGTATAACTTTACAGGAGAATTTATTTTTGAGAGGGAATAACAGACCCCACAAATGAGATATTAATATTTTCTTCATTACAGCAAGGTCACATACAACTGCATTTTCAAAACCCAGGTGTTCTGCACTTTAGGCAGTAGGTGCTCAAATAGATCTCTGCATGCTGCTCTGGCCAGGAGTTTTCAACAGTTATCTTTAATGCTGATCTCTTCTAAAAATATGACCATATAATTACATGCTCAGATACTAAGGATTGTGACGATGGTGACTGGAGGCATGTGTACTGGTTCCCTGCTGGACACTTGGAAATTAGCAGTCCTTGCCTTTACTTCTCTACGGGATTGCTGCAAACATTGGCCTGTCGTTACAGATGGCTTCCTTATTCTCTGCCTAGCAGCAACAGAAAAATGATGCACCCAATTACTGGTGCCACTTATAAAAAAAGTGCACAGTTCATTAGTTTGAATGGGTGTGCAGTTCTGACACAGTGTGTCATTTACATATTATAATCAGTCATTAGCATATGCTAATCACAACCCTGAGCCATGCCCTGGCACTGCTAAAAGATGCTGGATGATACTCTGTAGATGCTGGCTATCGTTGGCTGTGCTCTGAATGCAGGCTCCTGCTTCAAGCAGTAGTCTGGGCTGGTTGGCTCCAAGCTTGGTACCAGAAGTCTGCTTGTCTCTCTGCAGGAAGGACTGCTAAATCAGGTTCAATTGCAAGTAGAGGCTTTTTGAAGGCAAGTGTGTTGCATGAGGGCAAGGCATATTTCTGAGGACGAGTCATAACTGGCAACCCTCTGTGATCTGCAAGAGAAACCAGTCGAAAATGGATGGAGACCCACAGACCTTTCCTAAGTATGACAGCAGTGTCTAGTCCATTCAGCAAGTAGATACTATCAGAAAAAAGGCAAAGTGCCAAACCCCTGGAGTGGAGTTGAAGTTCTGTATTGCAGTCCTTGAAAGTGTCCTGACTAAAATCAAAACATGCTGAAGCTGAATTTCTCCATTGCCCCACACTTCTAAAAATATTTTGACCTTGGCTCACTTCCCTTGGGGTCTAGTCTCCAAAGTTTCATCTACATTTGCTGCAACTCCTTCCTGGCTTATCTTCTACCTGCCACCACAGAACACAGAGCACAAAGCAGGGAACACTGTCTGCCCCTCACATCCTGAGAAGGAAGGATTTGCTTGCCTCCAGCTGAGCCCACTGCAGTGCTTTGGTTGTCTTCTAGGATGGAGTCACTTCCAGAAAGCCCCTTGGTTCTCTTGTTTTCCCTTGAGATTTCAGACTGTCTCAATTGGTTCTAGTTAGTGGAGTTCCTTAGATAATTTACCTATTGAGTTTGGCCAGAGCCTCTCACCCTTCCTCCCTGAGGTCCATCTGCCATCCCATGTAGCATCTTTCCTATTAAGAAATATGTTTACCAAACATGAGAGCTAAGTATGGGAACTGGAGTTCAGGGGAGATTACCACAACAGAAATGTTGCTGATGTTTCTTTTTCCTTGCATTGACCAGGGGAGTAGAGCAAGGCAGTATCATCTGCTATTCTCATGCCTTTTGGGGAACTGTTCCTTTCTTCTGCAGGCTGGGAGCAGCTGGGAGCTCTGGGGGCAGCAGTACATTTCTTCTACTTCATGGTTACAGTTGTCTCCCACTGGATGGTCTCTCCTATCACCATGGCTGTCTAGGTAAGCGTGGAAGGTGAAGCACTTGCCTTCCCTGTGTCATGGGTGGGGAGTTGACTGGAAGTGGTGGTCACCATGTGCTCAGGGCTACAGGTGCTGGATGTCACCTTCCCAGCTCCTGGTGCCCCTGCCCACCATCCCTTTTGCCAGGAGAGGGGACTCACACTCAGTACTCAGACATTACATGTTGAACACTTATTAATCATGGCATTAGCATGAAAATGACAGGATAGTAAAACTAGCACATTCTTTGTGCCTTATGGTTCTGGAACCACCAGGGGCCAGGGTCTTCAAGGCTTTTCCCGATAGCATTACAGATTTCTGGACTTGGGGAAGGAAGAGAGGAAGGGAGAGCTCTCACACAAATCTATTGACTTCAGGGACTGGGGTGCAAGAAAATAGACAACAACTGCTGTGGAATTGATTAAAAATTTTGGTAATGCTGCACATGTTTTTGTTCGTGGGCAGAATAAAACATGCTAACAAGGGCTGAGCCTAGCTGAAGCTTTAATACCTTTCTGTTGGATAATTTTTTTCTAATTCCTCCTGATCCGGATCTCCATTCTGTTACACAGAGCCACCCATGAAAACACTCCTTCTGTGCATTTTCATCTTTGACTCTGGATTTGCTCATCCTGAGATTTCACTGCCCACTACCAGAGAGGATGGCTGTTACTACATGACTTTTCACGCAGGTTTCACTGCAGCTGAAGTATCCTGTTTTTCAAACAAACTTCTATCAAGTAGAAGTGATTAGCTAAATTAATGTGAAGTTAATGTCCCAAAGCAGCACAATTTGTTCTCAGAACTTCACGCGACATTTAGCTAACAGCTCAAAGAAAGGGTTCCATTTGATGAAATGATCAGAAAGAGTCACAGAAATGAGCTTGGATATGCAGGGCTTAGTATAGCTTTTTCACTACCATAAATTAAAGAATAACTATCAAATAATGTATTTAACCAGGCAGGCATATGTAGGAAAAAAAAAAAGGCAAAAAAGGAAAGTTTCTTGCTGTTTCCATGGTGCGTCTTGCAAATGGTAGCTCTGAGGACCACCAGCAGAGAACAGTGCTGGCAAAGGAGGGACTAGTTAGGCTTGGGAAGGCCAAAATGCCGAATTTGAGGTAAGAGTCTAGGTCCCTCAGACCCTGACATGTTAACACCAACAGGCCTTTAATGATACAGCTCACTGCTCATCCTTATGCACTAGCCTTTCACTTATGCAAACCTATGTCCAAATTGTATTTGGAGCAATAAAAGTGTGTTGTAGGACAATGGATGTCTGTTTCTGAAAAGGCTCTCAGAAGAGCCTACTCTAAAGGATGCCAAACACTTGATAGCAATCTTTCTCACAGAATAAATCCAGGGAGAGCAAGACCTGGATGGCAGTTTTTGTGCAGGTGCATTGCCTGAGCTGCCTGGGGAAGCACACACAACACCTGCTCAGGCACTACCTGACTGGAGTTGAACCACTGCAATTAGTCCCTCATTTTAATGAGCACCAGACTCAGTCACATCTTTTTTAAATCACCCCCTGGTGATTTTATCCTTTGAAGTGCCGTTAATCCTCCACTACCAGGAAGATTATGAGGAAATGGCTCACAGCAGTAGCACTCAGGTGTGCTGGGCACCTTGCAGGACCAAGACAGGTCTGTGTGGCTTCTTGTTTATGGTTTTCAGGGTCCATTTTGACTGCAAACAGGACCCTCTTGGAGGGGCCATCCCTGGTTGACTGATGACTGAACCAGGACGGCCCAAAATGGCAGCATGGCCTTTCCAGATGGATGGGTTTAGATTAACTCATAGAAATCTCCTCTCAATTTAAACGTCTTTCAAAGGACAACCCCATATTCTTTAAATTCAGGTTTCATATTTGTCCTGTGTTCCTAGATCTCATCATGTAACTTTGAACAGCGTGGCCCATTCACCCCAGCTAATGCAAATAAAGTTTAAAAAGGCTTTCAGTGTTTGGAGGATGACTGTCTGACAAGCAGAGTTACTCTAACACTTCAGCGTTAAAGAAATCCTGCAAATTAGTATTCCATCAGCTACAAATCCAACAAGTTTGTGGGGAGCTTTTAGCAACATATTCTGTGGTCAGTTGATGCATATTGGGCTAGAACCAAAAAGTGATTAAACACTGAAATTAGAAGCCTATGAAATAAGCTTGGATCCCTAGAAAATCAGTGCACAGCTTATTGTAAATTTGATTATGAATTTTTTAGCACTAAGTAGACAAAATTACTGTTAATCACATGTAAATTGAGATACTGGAACTAATCCACTGAAATTAGTGGGATTTTTGCCATTGATTTCCAAAAGAGCAGGATTGGGCCTGCTCTGAGCAAAGAAGGGGAGGTGGAAAATTAATGTCTTGAAGAAGGAAGACTTAGGCCAGGTCTCACTATCAAAATGATGGATGGCTCAGTAAGTAACCAAACCTCTGCTCTGTTTCTCTCCCTCAAAGAAAGCATCATTAGCTGAAAATCCATGCCAAGCTCAAGAGGCACGTCTGTTAAAAAAAAAAAAAAAAAAGAAATTAAAAAAAAAAAGAGAAAAAGAAGGATAAATTTTGTTAGTATGATGTATTAATATCAAAAGTCAAAACCAGAAACTTACTTACTGAACACATGCTGATGAAAGGTTGGGTAACTGGCACAAGGAGTAGAAATCCAGCCTGTAATGGGGTGTCAGTAGAAGGGTTATATTTGCTGGAAGTGCTGCTGTGGGATGCGCTGGTCTTTTCAGCCTGCCATGGTCAGATGGCATGGATAATCTGCAGAGACAGTGCAGCCTGAAGTCAAGTAAGCATCCTTACCAGGGGCATAGGTTTCTTAAGAACAGCTAATATGTCCAGGTAATGTAGGCAGAACCCCAGAATTAAGAGTAAAATCAGCTGCATTTTAGAGAGAACAAATGCAAGCTAAAGAAAGATTTTTTTTTTTTTTTTTTTTACTATCTAGAATTCAGCTTTAGTTTGTATTTACTTACTGTAGCATTTGGGAATAAGTAGGCATAATTTACGGATCAATTATCAATGGTGCTGTAGTCCCTTCCATGGCAGGCCAGAATGCACATATGGCCCTTGCAGTTTTAAGGTACAACCATCCAGTATTGATCACCGCTTCCTGTGCTGTTTAACATCATGGACAAATCATTATCAGCTCACATGTATGGAAGCAGAGATTCCCTAAATCTCCTTTCCCCTTTTCCTGGACTCAGAACAACGACCAAGGGCAGAATGAGGAGAGAAGTTGTTAATCACTCTAAGCTGCCTCTGCACCATATTCTTAGGCTACTGGAGATCCTTGGCAAGAATTCATCTTGAGACTGGCTCTGAGCTGCTCTAACTGAGCCCTCATTCCTGAGGACTCATTTGAACAACAACAGCCATCGGCCAAGGCTTACCAGTCACGCTGTTCCGTCTGTTTTCTCCTGTTGCGTATGCCAAAGCCTGATGGAAGTGTCTTTACCCAGCCTGAGAAATCCCTTACATAAGGTAAATTCTCCAGAGGACCTTTATGCATGATTTACAGCATCATTATGCTATCATGCAGCCATAAAACCCATAAAGGCCCAAGCACTGAAACCAAGGCTCACACAGATGCATGCATTCCTCTAACCGCTCCTGTGCCTCCAGAAAACGTGCAGCAGGAACTGCCTCTCCCTGCCTCTCCCTGCCTTTCCCTGCCTCTCCATGCCTCCACAACCCACAGGTCACAGTGTGCTGCCAATCAGCTGCACATTGCATGTGATGCCCCTGAGGGAGAAGAGGGCTGAAGAGCTCCTGGCAGATGTGGGTGTACCTGCGATATGGCAGGGTGACAGAGGCTGCATCCAAGCGCCATGGCTCTTCCCTTATCATCTGATGCTAGAAAGTTTCTCCTGCCAGTAGATAAACCACTGCACAGTCTCAGCTGTCAAAAAGAGAAGCAGCCTGAGAGTCTTGGCAAATGTGAATTAAACACGACTGCTCAGGTACTGTGTTATGACAAGCATATTTCCATCCATTATTTTCAGCTACCCAACAAGAAATCATTTCAGTATCACTGGCTAACTCTATATACTCACTCATTTGAATATAATGACTTCGGTTTCATCTGAAGACTTAAAAGTCCTCTGGGCAAATTGGATAGTTTTTTAAAATCTTTGTGAATTGAAAAATTTAGTGGCCATGGTTGATTTCCCATTTTGATGGGTACATTGCTTTCTTAGCTATCTCTCAGGCAGAGTATATCACCTGAAGTGTGAAGTTCTATATGCACAAATTATTCCTGATACTGAGATGCCTTCTTTTTTTCCCCCTAATTAGTAAAGTTAATTTGATTTAAATGGCAGTTCTGCTGAGGTACTGATATTTATTCCACTTTCAACACACGGACATTCTGAAAATGTTTTCAAAATATTAAATGAAGCTATAAGTTTCCTGTGGTCAAGAAAAAAATAAACCCCCACAAATTACTACTTGAGCATATTATCCCCAAACATTTTTGAGAGGGCTTGCTTGGCTTTCTTTACACGCTTTGATTTTTTAGGACTAATGACTTCTCTCATGTGGCAGAAAATTTCAAGCCTCAGCTATGAAGACCCAAGAAAAACATAAGCCTCTTTATGAGAAACATGTTATCCTAAGACAGTCTTTTTCAGTCTAGTGTGCTTGCAGACTCCTGTGGGTCCCAGCACTCCTACTTTTGGGACTAGGAAGGGTAAGCAAAACCAGCATGCCCACTGCCAATAGGTTTTCATTTGCTGCGCAGAGATCCACATCTCCAGTGATAAATCCTTAAGGGTCCACAAATTGAAAAATGTTGAAAATCACCGCCCTAGGAATTGTGCTCATACCTTGGAGCTATCTTTGCTAATTGGGCAGAGCTGACAAGCAGGTCCAATATGGTGAAGAGAGATCCCCAGATTATTACCAACATGATGGCATCTGGAAGTTTTGTAGAGCAATAGAAGCACAGCTCTAATCAAGCACTTTTTCAGCCTCTTGTATAGCCCATCTGTTACAGATTTAGCATATTATATATAATGCCCTCAGCAACTGACTTTGATGTATGTTCAACTGTGAAACTTCTTTTGTAACTAACATAAAGAAATCATTGTTTATTATCTGCTAGGTCCTTAGAATGGAATCTCTGCAACAGTCACCAAAATAAATGATCTATGTTTCCAATATCTATGAAATATTGGTATCAGATGGTATTACTCTGTTATCCAAAGATCACTAAGTCATGGAGATTTTTTCTGGATTTCACTAGAATTCTAATCTTGGCCAAACTCTGCATAAGACAAAGGAGATGTGTTAAATTTAGGGTACTGAGATTTTAGACGAAAAATAGGAAGCAATGTGGTGCAAACGTTACTATGCTTCTATTGATACAAAATGATTTATCGTAAGTATTAGAACACATTTTATTGCAAAGTATTGAAGCAGCCTGGTCATTTTTATTCCCCTTTGCTTGGTGCAGCACAAAAAAAGGGTAAGGGATGTGTCCTGGATGAACTTCCATTTGGGAAGCTACATTTTGCTTGACCGTAAATTCACCTGGCAGTGCCAAAAAAGAAGGAAAAAAAGTCTCCAGTCCTAAATCATTCTCTGCTGCTGTAATTCTTAATTAGTAGGTACATCTGATGGCTTCCTTTAGTTCTGGGAAAACCAGATCTTCCTTTGCAGGGCTCTTTATTAAGTTTTAATGCTTTCATTCTCTAGAATGAGAAACATTCTATAAATATAAAATAACTGCTTTGAAAAGCTTGTATTTGTTTCTAAGCTAGTCTACACCTTCAGTACCTGATATTAGTGTAATATAATCTTCTTCTCTTCAAATTTGTTTTCAATGTTTGACTTAGTGAAAAGTTCCTTTCCTTGTTCGTCCTCAACCAGAATTTTCATTTCCTTCGGGGAGGACTTGTCTGGATTAAGTGTGTGGCAAGTTGGTCAGGATTTCAGCATTTGGCCCTTAGGACTGCCACGGCTCCTCAAGGGCAGTTGCCAAAGCAGCTGCCAGGATGCCATCTGCAAAGGTCAGGAGACTACCCCCAGGTTCCTGGCACTGGCATGCAGAACTGGGTAGAGCATTTTGCTGGTCCAGGGGCTGCTCAAGCCCATAAGCTGCCGAGTTCCATGGACTGGGAATGCCTGTTTAAGGTGAGGTTTCAGCAAGTGGATTTCTTTGTGTAGCTGTGTCAGGAAGTTTTTCCCTTAAGCTTTTGCCAGGAAGGCTGGATTGCTGTGACCTCACGTGTTGTTGCCCACAATATCCATCTGTGCTCCTGTTCCAGTGCTAGGAGCAGGTGATGAAGGAGTGTGAGGACTACGTGTCACATGGTATCAGGGGCCCCTCCAGGCCACCAGGCCATGTGCATGGGCTGTGGGGATGTGGAGGGGTCAGGGAGGAGCACACAGCCCCAGAACTGTGCTGGGCACTCACCAGGATGCTTTCAGCAGCTCTCACAAAATCTCACAAATTTTTCTTCTTAACGCTAATGGTCATCAAATGGAAATGAAAATAAACTGTTTTTCATGTTCCTACAGAATGAGGGCTAGCAAGGCTTAGGACTAGAGTGCCCTTCCAAGCTTGCTTTAGATCCAGTTCTTACTTCCCTGAAGCTAAGTCACATTAACATTACTCCATGTTTCTTCCTTAGTTATGCAATCCAACAACTGTATTGAAACTTAAAAAATAAGCATAAATGATGCACTCACTGCTTAGGTTTTGTGTGTGTGTTTTTACTGTTTACAGTTAAAGCAGGGCAGCTTTGCACTGGCAGAAGTCACCAAGTCGCTCACTATGCTGAATACTTACATTCATTTGGAGATAACAGACTTTAAAATTACCCAGTTTTCATTTAGAGACATAAATTAGTAATAAAAATCTCTAATTACTTTAAATACTTTGCATTGATAATTAAATTGTAAAGGGGGCTATAAATGGATGGGAAGAAGAGAATATGTTCCCGTTAATATTTATGCATTTTTCTGGCATCAGTTATCTCCCTGTAAATTTTTTGAACACCGGACAGGACCTGATAAAGCTCTTGTCCTTCATAAAGAAAGTCTGTGCATTTCCCATTTCAACCATCTAAACAACACCAACACTTAAAGCATCTAAAAACATATATTCAGTTGCTTCCTTATCATACTTTGGTTTCTGAAGAGAGAAAACAAAGGCTTTTGCTAAACAGGCAAAAAGAAAAAAAAACAACTTAGATTGGTTTTAAAATATCCTGGACTGGGTGACAAAGTGAGATTTTTTACAAAACAAGAAATATGTCAGATATTAATTTATGGATTTATAAAAAAGAACAATACAAAAATGCATATATAGTCTTCTGTGGCATTTCCTTATGCTCAAAGTTCATAAATTAATATTACCCCAAAGTTCAAGAAAACTGCAATAGAGATGTACTCAGACTGCTGACAGTTTCTGAGAGAAACTTGCAAAGATCAGTATCATAGATTTTGATGTGGGGAAGGGTTTTGCAAAGAGATAGTATCGACTTTTAAACATCCTCTCCATGGGCAGTGGCAAAACAAGAACAGAAATTGCTTATGACATGCCTTAAAGCTCAGCAAGTTTTTGAAGGGATCTGTAAATCTGAAACAAAGCAAAAAAAAATCACTGAGTAATTGATTTTTACTCCAGCATAAAAACATTTTATATTTTTAGGGTTTTTTGCACTAGGTGTTATTCAGTGATTGAGTACCAAACAAACAAAGATAAATTAAGTCATTCACTCTCAGGAACTTCAGAAGTGAAGTGGTACAGTGTTGGTGATAAGCAGCTATCCTTACACATAGTATTATTGCTTGCTTTCATAAGAAGATCACAAAAAGAGACATTTTTATCCAGTTTTCTAATTAAATTAACAAGTTGAGTGAGTATACATTAATGAGTTGCTTTTCACCTCCATCATGAACAAATTTTATGAGCTTTTAAGTATTTATTATGGTGGAGTCTCAATATGAAACATAGCTCCTAGGACCCAATGTCAAATTTAGGGCTCTGATTTCCCACGCAGGTTCCTCCAGTTCTTACTGATGTCAATCACAATTTCCATGGATGCTATGAGTTGAGTAACATTGTGGACAGTATCCCATAGTAGAGGAGTAGAGTGCTGAAATTATCTCCAATGTGTAAGTGTGTATCAGTATTTGAATCCTCGTTATATTGCTGGATCTTGCAGAACCCTGTATTAGGACATCCTGGCTGGCTCAAACTGAATGTCTCTCTAGCCCAGTAGCCCATGGCTGACAAAGCCAAGTGGGGATGCTTAGGGAAACAGTACAAGAAAGTGGGAAGGAATCAAATGGTGTTTCTGCTGGGATATACTCTTAAACTCCGACGTGGTGGTCTGGGGTTGCTTGGTGGCTTATTGTCCTACAAAGTCAGCAGAAATAGTACCATATGGGCTGAGGCTGCATCTCACTAGTGTTTTGGTTGAAAGCAGTAATCAGATTTTTACACAATTTCCAGTTGTCTCCTTTTACCATCTACTGGTTTGAGTCACAGTGTGGATTTGGATTTCTTTAAGAGCAAACTAAATAAGAGACTCTCCTCCTGGTTTGTATTAGATGCCCTCAAAACCCAGATGGAGTCATGAGGCTACAAATAACTGACTGGTGCTTTGAACAGCTTTGAAACATAGGCATGATAAGGAAGTTTAACCCAGAGGACCAGGCTGATTCTAACCTGAAATAAAATCCTGTAATTGTATATAGTGTAAATGCAGGGACTTCAATACCAATCTCTCCGGCTATGACTGAGAGGGCAAAGCTGCAATTCTTTCTTGAACTACTGAGCTGCAAACCAGTCTCTTTCCACTATCTTTGTTGAAAGAGACTTTAGCGTGAGGAACTCCATAAAAACCGGTACTGATGGGAATTCATGAACCCATGTAGCAGCAGTTAATATTAAACAATATTACCTACATATCTATCTCTCAGACTTAATTTTAGAAGCTGCTATCTTGTTCACTGAAATAAAAATTTAGCTAAGAAGTATAAAGCAACAAAATGAAAAAGGACAAATCTCTCTTTTTCTCTCAAATTGCTCTACACTGTTTACCAATTAGTTCCTTTGACGTTGAATTTATTGAAATCTTGGATACTTTCAGTGATAATAATCAGTCAGGTGACAAAATTAGATGAAATAGTATTTATACAGCAGGGCAGTGGGTTTCAGGTCCTTGTTATTACCTAAAAACCTGCTTCAGAGAGGAGGAAATAAAGCCACAGCAAAAAGGGACTGCCCAGTTACAGAGTGGCTGCGGAGTCCCCTTTCCATGATGTGTAGTCACATCCTGGACCCCAGAACTCCCCTGTGTGGCATCTGGCACGTGTGGGAGGGTGTATGTACAGGCACACTGGCACACGACCATTGAGAAACCAGCTGATAATGCAGGATGTATTGTAAGCTACTTTTGCTCTGAGCAGCAATAACTAGCTGCCTGGCTTAGGGAATTGTAGGGCACCAATCACTGTAGAATCTAAGTGCCAATAATGCTTAACATTTATTTTACACTTTACAGAGTTAAAGTGCTGTAGGAACATTAGCTAATTAATTATTGCACCTCCCTTGTGAGGTGGGTCGGTTGGTAAGTATTAGTCCCATGTTACAGATAGGAAAACTGAGATGCAGTGTTTTCCCCTTTTATTTTTCTATTGCATTCTGTAAAGTTCCAGACACTCTCTAGAGGAGTTCCCTGCAAGTTACTTGCCTAAAGTCACTACTCAAGTTGGGGTCCTGAGC
Source organism: Dryoscopus gambensis (assembly GCA_013389985.1). Taxonomy (NCBI): domain Eukaryota; kingdom Metazoa; phylum Chordata; class Aves; order Passeriformes; family Malaconotidae; genus Dryoscopus; species Dryoscopus gambensis. The sequence goes on along the minus strand of WEIT01014798.1, from coordinate 168,183 downwards.
AGTAGTATAAAATTTGCCTTCTGGCTCCCTCTCTCTTGCTGAACCCTCCGCACACAACACAGCCTGTTTCTGGATGGTAAGGAGACTGTTATGTTGCACGCACGCGCACAAAAAGCAAATAAATCAGAGCTAGAGCACCAAACCCAGTGCTCTAACAGATCTGCTCAGTCCAGAACTCCAAACAACTAATCTGGGTGCTCTGCTACCTCTACTACAGGTTTCTCATATACCAGAAATAGGGTAGGTCTGCAATGCCTTTTGAACAGGCATCCAGAGGCAACCGGAGAACCCTGCAAGAAACGTGAGCTGTGCTTCTTGGTTAACCTGCTGCTTGAGAAGCCCAGAGCCGTGACAGAGTTGGGATACCTGAAAACTCAATAATGTTTGTCAAATCCTTCCATACCATTTAACATTGAAGTCACTGGAAGTGGCCCTGAAGTCCAAACACTGACTTTTGTTGCATGAATACATGTTCTAGCAGAAATCAGATTTCCATTGGGGTTGGGGTTCTTTTGGGAACAGCTCTCAGGGTCTTGCCAGAACTTGCTGGAATAGCCAACATTTTCTCCATGTTTCGTGTTGTTGAAAGAGAAAGGAATCCATCCTCTAACAGTAAATGCAGAATCCTTTTGCTTTGACTTGTACAGGTTATGTTTGGAACTGGGAAAGGATTGGTCCCAAGAACTTAGTGATCATAAGTCAGGTTGCCAGATAATCTGATGAATACTGGGTTATTATTTGCTAGTCACCTTTCTGTAAGCCCGGATAGTACTTTCAGCCTCACCTTGCAGTTGTTTGACTGAAATCATGATTTAGCTCTTTTCATTCTTAGCTCTGAGTCTGATCTAATCACAGACTTCTAACAGTTGATGTTTGAAGAAACCCCCAGGATTCACAAGACCCGGCAATTTCAAAATGCAATTCATAAAGCTAATTGCAATTCTTCATGTAAGTAGAACTAATTACGTCTATGTACTTGACCTTTTAAACACCAGTTTTGTTTTCTCTCTCAGACTTCTGTGGTTTTAATTTCTTCACCTCTCTGTTTATTGTTCTTAGTCAAATTGTGCCCTCAAGTGATTAAGAACTCAAATTAAGGTCTATACTTTTCTTTAAGTATGTGATGGAAAGAAGAGGGTTAATGCAAACACTTTCAAGGCAATATTTAAAATATTTAAATTATTAGTTTGGCTGATTTAAATACTTCTTCAAAGTGCTAATAAAACAAATACTGTATTATGCTAGCAGACAAGATCCAATGAGGAGAGTTTCCCTATAAAATTATTATAGATGATGTAATAGCAAAGTGCCTTCCCTAATTAAGCAAGGTGTAAATCAAAAATATATAATGAAAAGTGCACTTGATTTTAAAAATCACTTTAAATAAGAGAAAATCTAATCAGTAGCATAGGCAAGATTATAAAAAAATCATTTAACATTGTGTTCTGGCAGCAGCCTTTGAAAAACCACTTCTGGTAGCCTTCCCTGGCATTCACTAAGTATTGGCAGCCTTGGCAAACTGGCAGGAAAGAAGATGCAGAAATTATCTAATTTAAATGTCTGAATCATTGTGTGTTGGTTCCGCCAATCTTTGCGCCCTACCCTTGGGTTCTCCTGCACTGTCCATCACCGCTGTACTGGGGACTGGGCTGGTGCCTGCAGCTAATGAATGCTGCATTGCTTCCCCTCGTTTCATCTCACCTATCAGGATGGAAATGCGAAATACTGTACATGTGTCTCGTCCTGCCTCTTACCATCAACGTAACTGCGCAGCAGTGTCAAAGAGGGGGAGGCTTGGATGGATGGATGGGCTTGGGCTGCTCTCTCTCCTGACCTGGTGCCTCTCCTGGAAAGCTGACACCACTTGCTGTGGGCAAGTTGTAATATGGTTTGTTTAATAGGGTAAATCATGCTTTTATCACTGGAAATAAGATGTGGTGGAGACACGTTGTCATGGTTACTTAGCCATTTCCCCAGAGTCACAACACCAGTGTCCCGGAGGGGACATAATTCTATTTCATGCATATGCATTAGGCTAGCAGGTGCTTTGGCACTTTAATTATATATTTTTTAAATGGCTAACTGTAAAATTGTGACAGAAACACAGAGTAAAAAGGATAAGAAATGGACTTGGAAAGCAGGCAATAGGATTGTCAAGAAAAAGAAAAAAAAAGGTCCAGGTTTCTGAAGGCCAATGCCAGAATTTAAAATAAATAAATATGTTTCCTAATTATTTCGGAAAGTCAAGGAGATACCAAAAATTAAAATCTCCAGGTAGGAGAGAATGTGAAAAAAACTTTACAGAATTGATTTCTTCTATGCAATTTTTCTATAGGAAAGCTGCTCAGCTCATGGAAATGGCAACAGGCGTGGGAGTAAGAGAAACAAGACTTAATAAAATATTAATAACTCTTAAATAATTTAGAAAAGCCCCCCCAAACAACAATACACCATGTAATTCCAAAAACTACTGGCAAATGATTGGTATCATCAGATGACTCCTTTCATGCCTGTTCAAGAGGTTTTGTAAGTTAGTGCTGTTAATTTAGCCGCTGTTTCCCCATGTTATTCATGACCCACCAGCTCCTGCTGTCCCAGGTGTTAATTACTGTCCTTCAGGTTTTTTAGCTCAGTACAATAGGATGTAAACCAGCTTTAAGTCAAAATAACCTATAAAAACAAAGATTTCCCCAAATATCTTCAAATATATCAACTGCTGTGTAATTACTGTGTATTCAAATATTATACAAGTCTGTGCATATTTTTACAGGTAACTGATATTTAAAGATTGGCTAATATGTCCAACAGTAAGATGAAATCACAAAATTTGGAAAACCTCTGAATACTGATACCTATTGGACATTAAAGGTTCATGCTGAAATAACAAACCTTTACAACTAGTTTGCCTGATATGTGTCTCCTACCACTGAAACACAACTGATCATGTTAGGGATGTTTTGGATTGGACCAAAGATTTCTGGAGTTGACAGGAATAAACCTATTCACTGAAGGTGAATAAGCCATGAAGAATTTTTCTGAGTAATATCCCAAGTCTTTCCACTGTACCTCTTACAGAGGGTTGGGGAACTATTATTTAATGTAAAATGTCAAAACTTCAAATTTATTTTTTATTTGGTGGAATTGAAAATGAGTCTCTTCACTATTTTTGTGAGTGACTTCAAGTCTGATGAGGCATTATTTTTCTGAGGACATTAACTTGGGATTTGAGACGGTTTTAGTCTGTTGTTTGGATATATAGAGACCCATGATGTGTCTCTCTCTTCCTCTCTGCTTTTCCTTCTTCCAACCTAATTTTTGCCAAAACTGATATGCTTCCACAAAGTCTTTTCCTTTCGACAGAAAACTGCATGCAAGTGAATGATTTTTCAGATCTTTAAACTCAGTCAGGTTTTATGTTCTTGAGCATCTATTTTTAAGAGAATCATATCAGGCTCTGCTTTCATGGGCATTTGGCTCAGCCACATGCAGCGGAATACTGTAGAGTTGTTTTGAACTCAGGTCACCTCACAGGACCTGCAAACAGATTCAAGAAAGGGGCAGGAAAAAGCAGGGGTAGAAAGAAGCATGAGTTGCTTGTGTCAAGAAAAAATGTTTGTCTAACTGCAGGTTTTGATAAAGCAATGATAACATGGGCTCTGAGACATTTTACTTCTGAAGCAGCTTTGACAATTCCCAGGTCCTTCTTTCCCCAGTAACTACTATTCTGGAGTGAATTCAGAAGGCACAGGAACCAAACAAGTCACACTTATACTCAAGGTGAGAAACAATATAATCAGCTTGATACTGTATGATTATCAAAACAATGGTAATCATAATCGATTGAAGTGTGGACTGAAAATGTTAAGAAGCATTGTTTTCCCTGTTGCAGGTTTGCCTAAATGTTTATGTTCTCCTGGAAACGTTTCATGACAAAGCATGTTATGCTCACATGTATCAAATACAGTCTAAGGCTCAGTGTCCATTACCAGAGTTCTCCTCCAGAAAAAAGAATCTCTGAAAATATCTCAAGGTATATTCATTTTTTGAATGTTAGAAGCATTTTTTTTTTCACTCTGTTGTGGACTTGAAGCCTAGGAAGTAACTTAGCTGTTTTCTATGCAATTCTAGACAACCAAGGTAAGCGCACTGCTGGTATGGATACGTACTGTAAAATGCGTGTGCTCAGCACAGCCAGAAGACCGAAGAAGAACACTCTGAGATGCACTGCAGTGTTCATTAGATAGAGCAGAAGCTTCCTAAGAGGAACATACATACATTTAGCCAATACCTTTGGAGAGAGGTGTATTAACATTTTTCTCATGGCAGTGCCAAAATTAGTTGCATAGTGCTCAGTTTTAGAAGAGATTTCTACAAAGAAATACTCAAAAAAAGAGTCATTTTCAGTTGCTAAGACAGACATTCACCAAAGGAATTCAGGCAAACCTGACTTGCTGTGGCCACATTTCCTTGTGATTATAGAGGTACTGGGAACTGCCTGGTCCCTGCTCCAACATGCCCCTCACTGTTGGCTGGAAGTTACTGCCCTCTAGGCTTTAGCAGCAGAGCTGCTCCTGCAACTCCTCCCTGGCTTCTGTGGGTCCAAATGAGCCACGTTAATTAACTGAAATAGATCTTTGCATCTTTGCTAGCACAGCTGGCGTTTGTGAGTCAGGTTAGGGAGACTTCATACAGCCCTACTGAAAGGTCTGCAGAGGCACTGTGCTCCAGCAGAGGCAGGGATTGGGCAGCTGGAGTGCTCTAAGGGCAGGAATCCACTGAGATGGTAACGACCTGGGGACAAGGAACACATCCATTGATTTTCCATGCAATTCCTCCAGAAGAATCATCATGATTCAATGGAGCACTAAAGCATGTATTTGCACCTCCCTAAGATAAAGGGGATGGAAGCTGAGTGAACTCAGGATATAAGTTCTGTTGCTTTCAACAGAGCAGGATTTAATCCCTTGTATATAAGTACTTTGCACAAGGGGCCTTGGGACCCTCCAGCTGCTCAAAGATAAGTCCAAGAGCAAGCACTTTTAACTAATCAAAGACTGAAATGTTAGAAGCATGAGAAGTGCAATGGGAGAGAGAATGGGCCGCCTTCAAAGTGTATGACACCATTGCATCCCCTTCTGCTCCTACATCAGCCAAGTTGTCAACATGCCAAATACAAAACTTAAAAGGAATGGAAATCAAAACTGCCCTCTTGCATCTGCACCAGCAAATCCACCTCAGGGGCTTGTAGCACCCCAGTTACTACTACAGTTACTGTATTTAGGCACCTCATGTATTTATCCTCAAAACTACTCCATGGGATGAGGCAGTGCTGCTAATCCTGCAGATCTGGAAGCTCAGTGGGGAAAAATGGGTGCACAGTGCCACTGTAGTGTAGTTCACCCATCAGGCCTTGTTCTCCCACGGCTCATTCTAATGTTCCCATGCTCAAGACCATGTTCCCTCTCACCAAATATTTTACAGAAAGTGTATTGCCTTGTGTGCATCATATTTTAACTGCATGAAAAGAGATCTGACTACCACAATCAAACCTGCCCTAGAAATCTCTACTATTGCCAAAAAACACTACACAGAGTTTTTATGAAGCTCTTCTTATGAGAGAGACAAAAGATTGCTATGATAGATAAAAGAGGAAAATGTTGCTGGAGAAGCATTGTAGGAGGTCAAAACTTGACACTGATGGTGAGGGGTTGGACAACAGAGGGGGCTGGGGCTTCAGAGGGCACCTTCCCAGCTCTTAAGCGAAAGGAAGTGGTGGCTGTTGTACATTGCTGGAATGGGCTGTTAGATTTGCACAGCATTTAACAACATTTGATGCTGACTCATGCCTGAGCTGCTCAGGTGCTACCTCTCTGTAAATACAACTCTAAACTCAACCTCATAGTCTTTAAAAAATCTTAGGTACGAGTGAAGAGTTTTGCGGGACCAAAAGTGAAACTAACTGGAGCATTATGCTCTCCTATAGCTGAAAACTTGAAACAATTAAAAATGGAAAAAAAAAATCAGAAAAAGATCTTAGGAAGTTCCTATTCTACTCCTCTGTCTTTGTAACTCTATGGTATCTTGCCCTATTTATTCCACCTCCAACATGGGCTTAAGGATCTCTACTGAAAGAAATACTGCAACCTCAACAAGCTATTTCTCCCATTTCATTACAGTCCTGGTTAGAAAGGATTCCTAAAGTCAAGACTGTTTCTATTATTCAACTCGTTCACCACAGATGTGGCAGAGCATTCTTGTGCCCTGTAACAACCTTTTACATATCTGAGGACTGGTGTTAAATCCGTTCTCAGCCTTTTCTTCTTTAGATTAAACAATCCTACATTTAAAAATCTTTCTTCCACAGCCACCCCTTTTGCTCACCCCTTTCCTCCTCTATGTTGGTTTTTCTTTTGTTCTTTTTCAAAGTTACCTCCCCCCTCCCTACCCAAGTCTATACACAGCATTTTAGCTGAGACATCAGTTCTGAGAAGAGATAGAAGATTAATTTGTAGTAGAAAACATAGGATTTTGGTAAAAATTGCACTGAAGACTTACCTGCCACTTGCCATGTCATCCATTGCACTGCACTGAGGCAGACCTTTACAGGATTTCATGATAAATACTTCTGTTTTGATCGTAAACCACTGTAATTGCAATGCAAAAAAATCTCTATCTTCCCTGTAATCTCTTCTATCAGGTAGAAGAGTGTCAAAACCTTGCTAAAGTCAAGGTGCATATCATCTACAGATTCCCATTACCCACAAGGCCCATTACACAGCCAGGAAAGAAAATAAGCCTCATTTGACATAGTATGATACATAAATATTGATTTCCAGATGCTTTACTTCTTACAGAATTTTTCCGAGGATTGAAGTTAATTTGACTTCTTCAGTAACTCAATTCCCCCTTTTGCTTAAAAAAAAAAGCACAATATTGTGCTTTTCTAGCTATCTAGTTCTTCATTCCCTCTCCATGGGTTCCCAGGAAGACTACTAATGACTCTGAGAGAGCTTCAGACAGTCCTCTAAGTATCCCATACAAAATTCATCAGACTCAAAGGATTTTTTAAAAAATGAAGTTAAGTGAATATCCTTTACCTATTTTTGCCATTTTCTGAGGAAAAGTCTTTTTTTTGTTGTTCCTGATTTTAATCATGCCAGCTGCATGCTCACAACTGACCTTTCAATTGATAATGATGCAGGAACCCCACTTCACACACACAGGCCTTCTCTGCATCCTTTCTGCAACTTTTTTGCCTCATGATTGTTCAGGGGACACTGCTCTTGGTTTACCTCTTAATCCCAATGCACATGAAGAATGATTTCTTCTTACCCTTGGTGCTGCTGCCTAATAGTGGTTCAGTCCTCATTCCAGCTTTTCTTGTTCTGTCCTTACATGCTCCTGGTAATCTGTTATTCTCAGTCCATAGTATCTGAGCATGGCTTTTTCCTTCTGTGCACCCCATGCACATGCTGGTCAGTCTGTCTCCTGCTGCCAGGACTTTCCAGCACTGTCAGATCCCCCTTGCTACCACTGAAAGCTGCTCTCTCTCGATCAGTTCCATGGCCAGTTGCTGTGGCCCTGCCACCACATAAGTACCTGAGTTCTTTTCCTCTATAATTATTATCTATACAATTTTCAGGTGGTTTTAGTCTTCTCTACATGCCAGGCTTCCAGCAAGCAAATAGATCCCAACCCAGGTAACACCTCTCCTGTTCTCTCCTTGCCTGCTCTTTCTTTCATATTACTATTCCAGTCATGCCAATTATCCCAAGACTCTGTTATGCCAATTAAGTCATAATTTTGAACTTATATTAAGACTTCCAGCTCCACCTGTTTATCCCAAATATTTCTTCCCTTAGTATACAGACATCTAAAGTATTCAGTGGACTGATTCACTACTCCCTGTGTCTCTCCTGTGACCCTATTTGAATACCAACATCACTGAAATTTTAGGTCCCTATCAGGCTGCTCTTGTTTATGCTAACTTCTTTTTTTCCTAGTCAACCCCTCCCTCAATCCTACTTTTAAAGCCCTTTTAACTAGGTTAGCAGCTTGCTGGATCAACGGCATGGAGCCAGTGCAGCAGGAAAACCTGAACACCTTCCAGTAGCATCTCAGGGTATGGCAGGCAGAACCCCTTCCTCCCCACACCTGCTTCCCTGATCCAGCAAACAGCAAACCTCCTCTCTTCCCAACAGAAGAGGGTCATCAACTTTCTCAGCTACTCTTTATTTTGGAGGAGGGCTGGCTACAAATCTCATTTGTGGGGTCATATGCAGGATTTTTCCCTAGCACTAGGATTTAAATATAATTTCCTGGCTAGCATGCCTGTTCCTAATCTCCACATCTGCCTCAGGAGGGAGCCAACTCCTGCATCCCTACCTGTGGGGAAGCTGTTTCCTTCTCCATTGATGGTGCCGCTCTGTGCTCTGGGCAGCCAGTCTCTCGTGGTTAGAGTTTTCCTCACACACTGTGTCCTCAAGCCCTCCTGACTTCTTTCCCTGAAGCTCCCTGGCTTGCCACCAAAGACACCCATGGACACAGACACCTCTCCTGCCTTCCCCAGTGGAGGGGAGAGAGAGGCCTCATTCCTTGTAAATCCAACCCAGTACAGGGTCTGAGTCATCCAGGATCAGCATTCCCCACCTGAAATGCACCTCCCTGGTGCAGACCAAAGTCAAAGCTTGTCTTAATGTACAGGTAGAGTGATCTCACTCCACCCTTAAACTGAGAGGTAGAGAGCTGCTCTTCTCTGGGAACAGGCTACGTGCTCCAGGGGGTATCTTCTGTTCATGGCCGTCAGTATCAGCCTGGGCACAAACCCACGATGAGATAGCTTCAGCCAGTCCTTTAAATATCTTATACAAAATTCATCATACCCAGAGGACTTGAAAACACCAGAGAAGGGAGCCTTACAGCTTTCACATCACAGCTAGCTCATCAAGCTGACCTGCTTGGAGTCCAGGCAATGCGAGTGCATGTCCCACTGCTTCTCTTCAGGCAAGCATGTTTAAAAAATTCTCTTCTGCCTCCTTTTTGTAAATGTAGAAGATGACAGTATTGCCACTGCAGCCAGTCTTGTGATTTTTTTCTCCCTCCAACTATGTTATGTTCTAATGAAGGAACATTTTGTTTAGCATGTGAAATGGTAAATATCTCAAATCATAGGAAAACATACAATGGTTGCACTTTGTTATAAACAACGAGTACCCACTAGGAAAACACCAGAAGAATGAAACCCTCTTCCTTTTCCTGTTGACTATGTGTGCTTTGCTTTCAGGGAAAATGGCATTTCCCTCCAAGACCTGAATCACCATTCTTTCCCAGCATTTGCTATCGACATAACTTCCCAAGTTATTGTTATTCCTCTTATTGATTATTACTGCGAATACACATACAGCTTATACCAGCATGCAGCTCCTTCAAAGACAGTGCAAATGTCCTCACAAGAAACCTGATCACTCACTCACAAAGGTAGGGGAAGGTGTGAAGAACTTGCAATAATAAATGGGGTACCAACTGTACTAGAACTATTGTAGTCTATGCACCTGTTCATCTGAGTATGTTACTTTATACAGAATGGGGAATTTTGAACATTGTAGTTACTGCTGGATCTGAGTTGGACAGATCAAAGTGATAATTATCATGTTCTAGAAATCCGTATTTTTGATGATGAGGTTTTTTAAGCCTGTAACAACACACAGCTCCAATTGCAAAAGCTTAAAATTGCCTCTTCAGTAGAAGCAGGGCTTTGATTTCATCTAATTTGACCCTTCCACTGCACTTGTAAGTGCACTCCAGTGTGGCTAGAGATAAAAACTTTGAAATTTAAATGTGCAACTTGCAGCTGAGGTTGAATTTGCAAGCTAGGACACAGAGTACCTTTTGATGAGCAGCAGTTTTCATTACAGCTGTCAGAAAATACCTCCCCATTAGGAAGTGATGAGTACATTTAATTCAAGTCCAACCCTTCCAACATCATCACTTACAGACACTCTTCTGCTCTGTGAGTGAGGTTCTAATAATACACTGAGCCATGTGGGACACGCCAGGGTGATTAATGCTTGGATGTGAACATGTACTGCACAGAGTATATATTTCCCCCTTAAATGAATATATCTGGTTTTCATTGATATTGAGGTAGATTTGCTCTGTACTTGCTCACATGAGGAAGCCTAGAACTGTGGGATCTATCATTCAGTAATAGCTCCTGATAACACTAACACTTGGAACAGGCAAAGTAAAAAATGTGAATTCATATTCACTTTTAATAAACTGGGGTAATTAGTCAGTTGAAATGCAATAGAAAGTGACAGCCTGTGACACATAAAAGACTGCAGACTGACAAAGACAGAGCTATTCTTCATTGCAGTAACATCCGTTTCTTCATCAACATTGAATTTTTTCAGTCTCTTGGCGTTTCAATTACATTATAAAACGAAGGGCTAAAATCCTGTCTCTGCATTTTTTCCCTCTCCTCTTTGAAACTAAAGAAAAGAGAATAGAAGAGAAAAACCCTCCCCTCAATTTGCTTCTGTATCCCCTGAAATGATGTCAGTGGGCCACGGCATCCACAGTACCTGTGGCACGTGCAGGAAAAGGTGTTAAAGCCTTGACTTCACTGCGGTGCTGCTGGGACTGTGAAATCCCACCTAAGGGAACTGCATGGAAGACAGCGAAAATGGGGAAAAATAGGTAAAAACCCCAGGAAAAACCTTTATGACTAAAACAAATGTAATCATGAAATTCAAGGTGCTTTAGACATTCCTTTGCTCTTTGATGGCATCATCAGTATTTTCCTCTGCATCCCCAGTGCCCAGCAGCTAAGGAGTGTCTAATGGGCCAGTTGGGCAACTCATTTCTGACAGAAGGGGATGTCACATTTCCACTCACCTGCTTGCCCTTTCCCCAGTGCTTCCATCCGTTGTTGGGCTGCAGGATGCTGGGAGCCAGGGTTAGCAGCACGGTTGGCAGGGCAGTGACCTCACCCACCAGGGATGCAGTCTCATGGTACTCCAGCAGTGCAGAGCCGCCTTCCAGCTCACCTTCCAGCTGTGAGTCAGATGGCTCTGCCCAAAATATTCCTGTTTCTTAATTCCCTGTTTTTCATAATGATTTTTGGTAAGGTCCTCATCTGGGGACATGAATGGTGCTGTCTTGTAAATGGATATGATGAACAGCAACACTTGTGTCATTTCAGCATTTGGTGCAGTTAAGCCTATATAAAGAGAAGCGATATCTTTTATTGGATCACCTGGGACAACAGTCAGAAACAGACCAGATTCCAGGCACAGGAGTCCTTCCTCAGGACTGAAACAGCCTCACTCAGCACCTTGGATCAGTCTAGTGACCAGAGCACTGCTTCTCTTCCCACTCCTCAGATCCTCTGGAAATCTTACCTTAGGCCTCCAGCAGAGGAAAAGAAAAGAGCAGAAAGTATTTTTACATGAACAACAAATGACATTTAAATCCTCTTTTTAAATGACATATGGGCATTTTGCTGTGCAAAGACTCAGCTTGTTGACTGGTGAAAGATCAATGACTTACCTCCCAGGCATGCTATTTTGTTAATTTTTGTATATTGTTTTGAGAGGCTCAGGTGAAAGGCAACAAGGTTGAGCTGTATAATTTTCTCAGAAGCCTCATGGTCTCATTTGGTTCATTCATATGTCAAAGCAGCTTTTAATTTCTCAGTTGTGGGGCTCAAGTCTTAAAACACACTAGCAGCCAGAAGGTTCCCTTTAAGTACCTGAATGAAAGGATCAGGTTTTCAACTCTTCCTAGTCTCCTGCAGTTCCCATTGTTTTAATAGAGGTGTGCTGTTCAAAAAACTTAGCTCCCAGCTGTAGGCATGAGCGCTTCTACTGCTGCTAATACTTCACAGCACAGTCACTACTTCTATCACCTCAGTGAAAAATGAATCTAGAGGGGATTTGTAGCCTAACTAGCATCCGTGGGAAAATGGTGATGATCTGAACTGCCTCCACTGCCTACCTTTGAGTCTTATTTTCAGTAAAAAAGAAGTAATCTTTGCAGAAGTGAAATAAGCAACCATATATTTTGAATAGATCTTGCAAATCTCAGAGAGGGTAAATACAAAAATATGTTAGCAGCATTATTGGAATTATTCATTTGTGAAGAGATTTAATAAAAAGTACTGCCCTGAGGTGGTCCTCTCAGTCCTTCCATCTGTCCCTGAGGTGCTCTGCAGAAGGTGCAATCTGAGCACTGTGACAGGTTGCTGAAGGCACCTCTTTTCCACTCTCTTGCTGGACTTCTTATGTCTGCTATCTTCCTTCTATTGATAGGATTATGTTTTGATAACTGGGTAAACCAAAATTCTGGATTTTAGCAGTCACAGATATGAACTTGAACCTATGCTTATAAACTTGAAATTCATTGCCTAGAAATGTTTTTTTTTTTTAAAGTAAAATTTACCTGTATGAATTAGTCTTTCAAAAGAGTCATGAACAGATTGGATCTGTAGTGCAGGCCAGTCCCTCAAGTGGCATGAGGTATTGACTTGGGCATCAACACTGGTGAAACTAAATCATTTTGCACCAGCTGAGGGCTCTGCAATGTTTTTGTTGGTTGGGGTTTTTTTGGTGTTTTTTTTTTTTGTTTTTTTTTTTTTTAAACTCAAGGAACTTTTCACAGATAAGGTTTTATTCTCACTTTGTTCAGCCAGCAATATTCATGGTCAGAAATAGAGTCCCTCCTCTGCCAGGTCACTACAGAAGTGAGATAAATGTGCAGATGAAGATGAAGTCTTAATCATAGTTTACTTTTAACCCTTAGATTTTGTTCGTTACCTCTTGAATTACTCATTCTAGCAAATCACCTTGGCTCTGGCAGAAAATACAAGGGAAATAAACTGGATCCTGTTTTCACCTTAAGCGGCCAAGTGGTTAAAGGACTGGCATGTAAATAGCTCTGTTGCACCTATGCTGTATTATAAAGTCCAGTGGGATTCAGCTTTAATCTTGAGAGGGAGTGTGAAGGGTTTGTTTTTCACAGGGGCTTTAGCCTACAGTTAAGTGCAAACACCTGCTGAAGTACTGGTAATTAGTAGGTAATTAGTAGCTAATGTTCTTAGAATTTAAAAAGAAAAGCTTACATAAGTAATTACTTACTATTTCTTATAATGTGCTGCTTTTCCTGAGATTTCATATCCCCAGAACATTTGCCAAGTTCCTAGGTTCCTCAACATACTAAATTGTTTATTAATTACACACGTATATTGCTTGTAGAAAAAATAAAATGCATTAAAACACTGGAAACAGGAGTGAGTTATCTTTTAAATTACAGCACAAGACTCATTGGAAATGACAGAATTCACAGAGGATAACAGCTTTAGGAGGAGCATTAATTTGGGGCTGGGGGAGGAGGATGGTGGTGGCTGGAGCAGTGAAAGCAACAGCTGGGTAGCCCTGAATGAGTTTCTTTTGCTTGGGTAGGGGATAGAGAGACACAAAGTGAGAAGCAGCCTTTGTCGTGGGTGTTTTGCTCAGGCCAGTAAATGTATAGCTCAGCATGAGCCCTGTCCTCTATGGTAGTGGGGTACACACTTCATCCTCTCTCATGATGGTTCTCCTTCAAGGTGCAGCGCAGGCAAAAGCAGGTTTAGTAACAGCAAGGACCATGAAAAGGCAAATGGGAGTTCTGCAGAGTAGTCCTTGCAGGGAAGAGGTTGAGTATCAACCTCCAAGCTCCTGCACTGGGGGGACACAAAGCTGTGAGATCTGCCATCTTCCCTGAACTTGTGCTGTGCAGCAAGGCTGCAGGGACAGCACTGCTCCCTTGGGATTGTCTCATGTAGGACAGGGACTTCTGGATGAGCTGATGTGGGAAAACCTCCCTGCCTCTCAAGGAAGTTCATCAGTTTGAAGGAGCAGCCTTCCAGACAATGGTCCTGGGGATAACTTCATTCATCCTGTTTTACCTTACTTCACTTAGGGCTTCCTAAACAAAGAGCTTGTGGGGCAGTCTGGACACGGCTGTGATGCTTTAACAGAACGGTGATTCAATTGAAAATGGAGCTGCTCTTTTAAGATTAATCATGAGCTGAAGTCCCTCTTTTATTGTTTCTATTCACAGTTGTTTTGTTTTTTTAGCTTGGCAGTGAATAAGAAAAAACAAACAAACATTCGCAAATTGGACTAATTGAGATTAAAGCTGCTGGTAGGCACCAACTTAGCATACAGCTTGGGCTTCCTCAGGGTTTTAGGTCCTCCAGCATTCTTATTACTCTTTTCCAATCAATTAAACTGAATGCAAATGGCTAAAAGTGAAATTAAAGAAAAAAAAAAGGGGGGAAAATACTTCAAAAAACTCACCCAAAAAAACAAAACCACCCCAGGGTGGGGAAGAGTTGGCTGTTTCAACCATACATCATTCTTAGGAAAAACACCCACATTTTCATGCAGAGTTCTAATACTAGCTGACTAATCTCTTTGAAGTGTTCACCTTGGAAGGCTCTAAACCCAGTTGTGTCTTAATAACAACTAATATCAACCTCCTCTCACACAGAGGCAGCAAGTCTCTGAGGAGGTACATAAATGCTAGGGCAGCATTCATTTTCTGAACAATGGGTCTCCTTTCTCCTGATGAAGACAAGCCCAGCAGAATCATAGAATCATAGAATTGTTTATGTTGGGAAAAACCTCTAGGATCATTGAGTCTAACTATTAACCCAGCTCTGCCAAGTCCACCACTAAACCATGTCCCTAATTTGCTTTAGATTCATACACCATTTACCGCAGCTCATGATTTCCTGAACTGCAAACGGTGTTGCCTGTCAGGACAAATAAAACCCCTGAATGAAGGCATCTGAGGTGATGAAGGTATTTGTCCTTGCAAAGGCCTTATGAAAGAGTGGCTTTGTGTCTCTCACAGTGTTCCTTTCAGTGAAAAAGTGCTAGCTTCATTTTTTAATTAAAAATAGTGCACGGTTCATACTTACATGGTAATGATTTGTAAAAGTATTTATGTTTCCTAAATAAGCAGTAATTAAAAAAATTAAACAGCAAATCTGTGGCCCTTTAGGAGCTATTTCCTGCCACTGTGCTATGCACCAGGGATGTGTGAGGCTTCCCAATCATAGCTGGGGACCAAAGCAGATTATTTGCTTCAAAGACACTGGTCTGTACATTCAAAATACAATGCACCATCCCTATGCTTTAGTATCATTAGTGGTGTAAGACTGAGAAAGGAGTTGTTGTGATTCACTTTAAAGGAAAAAATTTATCCCTCAGCCTATTTTATTTCCACATTCTCACAGAATGTTTCACTCAGAAGGAGAAACTAAGTCATTATGGAAGGAGGTATGGTAAGAATATTGACACAGGAGGATAGCCTCATATTCCTTGAGTTGCGATGGGAAACTTCTTTCAAGAACACTGAAATACCACACAGCAGTTTAAAAAAGGAAGAGCAATTAATTCAAATAATTTTGAACACAAATTGGCTTTAAAGTACAAACACAAGTTGGCCAGGACATTGGATTAATGGATCTTGCCAAAGGGTTTATGGCATTAAATCATCTCATCTAGCCATGCTTTCAGACCTGAACAAAAGACCAATTCTGTAACTCAGTCTCCTCTGTGAGCCCCCTCCATGTGCCCTGGGGTTCCTACTGCAGTGTTACTTAGCTTTTCCATAAAAATCAACATTGACTAGACATCATACTTTTACTGTTTCTCCAGCATGTACTTAAGATATGCCTCATGATGAGGACTGAATTCAGTTGCCTAATCAGAAGTTTCAAATGCTGTTTTTGATGCCCTGTGGTGTCCGAAACATCCACAAGGGCTGGCAGATGTAGCACATCCCTGAGGGGAGGCTCATGGCTTTCTGGACCAGGAATCATTTCTTGTCCCATGTCTATTGGAAATAAAAGCCTTGTGTTGTAACATCTAAGAGGGTGTTGTAATGAAGTGACAGTACATTTGAATTCCACTGTGATAGCCAGTTTTATTATTATCAAGCAATATATTCTTACTATATTCAGAGCGTTGTTTGTTTTGATTCTCTGTGAAAATTCAGAACCAGATGGAAAACAGTTTTTCTGAGGCTACTACATCTTTCTGGGAAGTTACTAGAGAGATGATGACCTGCACAATGACATTTTGTAGCTTGACTCCTGAAAACTGGTTTGATTTCAGGTCAGTCATTTTACTTTTGATGCAAACTGATGGCAGATAGCAGAGCAAAAATACACATTCTTCTCTCTCTGTCTGAGCCTCAACTGATGCATCATTTACCCAGCTGATGTATCAATTCACACATGAAAAGCTGTGTGCAAATAACACAGGATAATGTTTATGCATTGTAGGCTAATTTTGCTCTCAGTTATACCCACTCCACTCTGCTCCTTTCATTGGGGTTGACAGGTGTAAATGAGAGCAGCTGATTTTTTACTCTGTGACCTTATAATGAAATGAATGAGATTCTTCAGGGCTTGGTTGCCTGTGCCGTCATCATCATCACAATAATGTAACCGCAGTAATCCTCTATGGCTTCATTGCTGCCCCGGGGGACTGGCTCAGTTCACTTCGTTGGCAACTGGATGACAATCCCTCCTGGTCAAGNTAACCGCAGTAATCCTCTACGGCTTCATTGCTGCCCCGGGGGACTGGCTCAGTTCACTTCGTTGGCAACTGGATGACAATCCCTCCTGGTCAAGCTTGCCCTGAGTTAAACCTGGGTTAGCGGTGGGTAAAAACTGGAGCCATATGATGACTCTTCAGTGATGCCTGGTGTATGAGTGTTACATTCACAGAGAGCAAAGATACCTCTTGGGTTTATTACAAGAATGTGTCCATATCTGAAATCACAGATGATAAGTACAGTTCATTAGAACCCCATTCCAGTCTCAAAAGCAAGGATCTGAACTAAGAGGGCTGAACCCTGTTTCCCCCATGTCCAGGCACAGACAGATGAGTAAATCCATGCTGGGGAGCAGCAATACCAGGTTGCACTCAGTTATCTTCTCCCAAAGCTCTTGAAGATGCTTTCTGAAGTTTACAGTAAAGCTACACACAACCAACTGGACAATATAAAGACAAGAACAGGCCTGAGAAGGGCAAGTGTTGTATGCATCTTAACATTTAGCTCTTGTCTAATATTTAGTGTAGCTCTCTGTTTGGTTTAAACATGTTATTTGGAAGCATCTCTTAATAAAAACCTTTTTATAGAGACTTATGGCTGCAAACACATATTCCCAGCTATTAGAAACTTTAACATGTTTGCATAAATAGAAAAGGCTCACAGCCTGTGAGTCTTCAAGGGCTGGATGAGATGAGAAATGGATAGAACACTAAGAAAAGCCACACTAACAAGTACTATGAAGTCAAAGAGATCTTCTTTTATGGAGCTCATGATGTGTCATGTTCTGGAGACTGACAGTTTCTGTATCCTGGTTCTCTGTGGATCATCTAACAGAGTATCATTGGTTCTTTGCAGGACATCTGTCCTTATAAGAGTCTGAAGACAACAGTGATGCCTGATGACGGCTATTGTGTACAGACTAGAAGGGAGCAAAATATTTGTTTCTCAAGCAAATCAGTTGATTATTTTGAAAAAAAAAATTTCTGGAGCAGAAGCAATCACCTGACTAAATCTAGCAATCACGTGCTGTCTAGAGCAGAGATCTCGGAGCAAATNTATCCTGGTTCTCTGTGGATCATCTAACAGAGTATCATTGGTTCTTTGCAGGACATCTGTCCTTATAAGAGTCTGAAGACAACAGTGATGCCTGATGACGGCTATTGTGTACAGACTAGAAGGGAGCAAAATATTTGTTTCTCAAGCAAATCAGTTGATTATTTTGAAAAAAAAAAATTTCTGGAGCAGAAGCAATCACCTGACTAAATCTAGCAATCACGTGCTGTCTAGAGCAGAGATCTCGGAGCAAATCAGACAAAAGAAATAATGGGGGTTCCACAGGTGATGAAGGTCATGAAGTTCATAATTCCTTAGATCATTTCCAGGTCTTCCTAACAATTCTTGCAGTCAGGGAGTTCCTCTCCTTGTTAAGTAGTGTCTTTGCATCATCTTTATGCTTATATACATGATCTCTGAACTTACCATGTGTTTACGTATGTAATTCACTATAGTGGGTAGATAACACTGAAACACTCAGTAACAACATATTTTATAATGATAGGAGTGAGAGAAAAAGAAACACAATTTAATGTAACACTTGTGCAAGACTCTGTGTATCAAAAACTGGGTAAAAAAAATCATCTGTACTCTTTGGTTTACATTATGCAGTCCTTTTTATCTGGAGGTGGCACCCATATAGGTTACATCGATGTCACAACTGCAATGCCTAAAACCCCTGAATGCCACCAAACATTTCTAGTAGAGGATGTGTGCATGTCACAGAGACTGCAGCAACATCTAGTTTTGTTTTGTTTGCTATCTTTTGTTAAAATTAAGGACATGCCTTAAGTCCAAGCTAAGTTTTATCACTTATCTAAGTGACAAGCTGTAACAAGGATGTGACCCTTGTTTGACACCAGTCTTTCTGGCTCAGAGATCTGGCATGGTGGGAAAGACATCTGAAGAAGTGAGATGATTTAACTACAATTGCACAACAGATACATTTTGAACCCTTTTTTATTAAATCCAAGCAACACTTCCTCACTGGCCTTTCCCATGACAGGAATAGTCCAGAGGAGGGTTTTGACTTCAGCAATGATTGCCACAAGTCCAGATAATGAGATATTAGTAGCTTAAACATGTAAAGT
Source organism: Dryoscopus gambensis (assembly GCA_013389985.1). Taxonomy (NCBI): domain Eukaryota; kingdom Metazoa; phylum Chordata; class Aves; order Passeriformes; family Malaconotidae; genus Dryoscopus; species Dryoscopus gambensis. The sequence continues at coordinate 149,428 of WEIT01014798.1, read as the reverse complement.
AGCATGAATCCTAGCCTGCACTGAGGTTTCCCTGTCAGTGTAGTATGCTGCTTTCTTGGGTGCTCATTAGATGCCTGTAAATGCCTGTCAGAATTTATTTCCTGCTTTTTTTTTTCCCCATCTCACTTACTTGCACAGGTCTTGTCTCTTCAACCACATAATTCAATTATTGAGCATGAAAATATTTCCCCCTGTATTCTGATTGTTCTGTGGCTGATGATGGTGTGAGGGGCCATGATGGAGTGCACTCAAGGAGCTCTTAGATGAGCATATATATTTGCATTGCTAATTTTGTGCCTTGAGAGGGAAGGCAATGGTTGACTTTGTTCCTTGTTTGATTCATAGATCTGTCTCATTTTACTGAGGATTGATTTGTGTGTAGGCAGGGAGCGGGGCTGGATATACGGTTTGAATTGCTAGCACTTGTGCACAAGTGAAGTACTGCTTGTTTGCAAGCAGATACTGAAAAATGGGAAAACAATTGCATTACAAAAGATTTGTTAAGGTGCCTGTGAGGAAGCTCTGTGTGTAAAGACCTACACAAAGACACGCTCTTGGTCTGTGTGGACCAGAAAAGGGAGATGATCCAAGAAGAACGTAAAATGGATAGCTTGAATCAAATGGAAACCATTGATTACACAAAAATAAATGCTTCACATGGGCTTAGTGCTAGCATCAGGCTCATATGATGCTGGTAGGAGGAATAAAAGCCATAAATCAATGCAATCCTGAAAATAATAATGTTTCTTTAACAAGTGGTACAAGACTTGGAGACTTAGGCCAGACCAAGTACAAAGTAGAAAGCTTCACAAAAAAATAATTGAGGTCCCTGCAAAATATTTCAATTTTTTTATTGATTGAAGGCAATTATCCCTTAATTGCATATTTAAATGAGGTATTAGGAGGTTTAACTAAGCAATGCCTCTTAATTGCTGCTGCACACTAGGTGTCACAGATTGTGTTTATTTCATATGTTAATTAAAGAGAATGGGTATTTTATTTTATTGACTAGCAGGCTCTTCAGGCAGCACTGCTTAGGACCAAGGATGTCTCAGGTGTCCACAGTAGCCTGGGTGTTAATGCAATCATGAGAAAGGTTCTGGTTTTAAATGAAGAGTTATATCTCCATTTCATGGATATTTTCAGCCACTTAGACCACATATAATTTGTAGGAGGGAGAACCTTAAGCCAGGTACTATTAACTCAAATGATACAGAAGTGCTTGAGTGCAGGCACAACCACAGCAAAGGTATGCACATGAAGAGCACAGGTGTATTTTGCCTCTGCTGAACACACAACTCTAAGGCTGTGAAGCAGGATCTAATGGGGCTGAAATTTGAAATACATGGCATAATTTCCAGGCTATGGCAGTAACCTTTGAGGCTTTGTTGCACAGCCATGTGTGGTTCATACCTTGGAGTTAGCAGCCCCACTGCCATGAGATCGGGCGGAAGTGTCTGGATCCCACATGGTAGTTCTGAGCTCGTTTTGGGGGAGAGCTGCACATGAATGGCACGGTTTTCTGTTAAAAAAAAAAAAAAAAAAAAGAAGTCTTGTCTGACTAACTGCGTAGCTGCTGAAAGAGTGATATACAGGCAGAGCCAAACATTAAGGTGGGGTAGAGTTCTTCTTTGGTGTGTAGTGCATGCCTACTGCATGTGTGATACACGGGGTTATAGACCTCAGGCTCTGAGAGTACCCTCTTTATCTGTAAGATAAAAATAATCAGCCAGAGTGTTGAAAGGCAAGAGATAAGATATCCTGTCTAATCACAGGAGTACTATGTTGTATCTATATGGAGGGGGCAGATGGATGGATACTGCAAACTGGCCAGATACAAACCTTCTCTGGGACAGAAACCATACAGCCGTGTTAGTGAGGTTTGTGCCTGAGCTAATAAGGCCCACTGGGAGGCAGAGCGTTTTAATTCAGGAATACTGTAGCACTCATGCCGTCAAACAGCTTCTGGATCACAGCAAATGTAGCTCAGAGCATGGGCAAAGGGGACACAGCACATCTCACCAGTGTGGTGAGGCTGGTGAGAAGCTGAAGGTGGTTTTAGGGCATATCAGGCCTGTGCCTGCTCGGGGCATGAAGGAGCTCTCGGAAATACTTGTAAGGAGAAGCGATCTGGAGTTGGAACCAGAGGAAAAAAGATCTGCCAGAATGACTGGGGGGGTGGGGGTGGGGAGCCTATCCTATTATGGGAAACCCAGAAACAGCGTATTTTGTCTGGAAAAACAGAAGCAGATGGCAGCAGCCTGAGCAATCTTCAGGCACAGGCCTAGGGCAGCAGGCTGCGTCCTTGTCTGAGGAGGCAGTGGCTGGTTTGCAGCAGGAGCAATGGCTTCGGCCACGCACCAGATCTTTGTAGGGTCCTCACAGGAAAAGGCAGGGTGCAAGTGGGTGGAGAAAGAAGCAGCTGGATTCTCCAACTGTTTCTGGGGGAAGGGGTCTTGAAGGAAAAAGAGGGGAATTCACAGACCCATTCCCACTCCGCCCAAATTTTTCCTCCCCGGCTGAGCCCCAGGGATTCCTCCCAGTTCTTACCAGTTCCCACCAGTTTCTGATCTCTCCCTGGCACCCCTTCTGCTGGTCAGCGTTAAAGGGAAGGCTGTTTCTGCGTTACTATGTATTCACAGCAGTGGCATTCATTTGGAGAGGTGGTGGGTGCTCAGCACCAGGAAAACTGGAGACCCATGACAGCAAAAAGGCAAAATTCATATAAGACTACATGGGCATAAATTCATTTTGAATCAATTCATTCTGGAAATTGGGTGCATCTTAAGAGCAGAGCAGTGAGGTTCAGAAATGGCCTTCTGGTTAGAGCAGTGGAAGCAAAAGTATTGTGATGATAGGCTTGAACTGGTTTATTTATTGAATCACCAGTTAAGTGTTTTGGGGCTGGCTATTGCTAGGGAATAGCTCTTCCAACTCCATGTTCAAATATAATATTCCACAAATATTTTGTGTTTCTGGTTTGTTCTTCTACCTTTTGCTGAACATAGATAGGAATTTCAAAGAAACACCAAAATCCCATGGCTGTTCTTTGAGCACAAGGCATCTTGTGTTTTTGTGTTTGGGAAAAAACAACTGGAGCCACTAATTATGGGATGATCATGGACATAATTTCTACCTCCTGTCAGAATATAAAAATGCAGTGCCAGAGTAAGAATCATCAGCTTCAAGTATTGACTGGACTGTTAGACTGAACAGTGAATTTGCTCTCTTTTAAATGTGTTAAATCCACCACTAGATTAAATTTAAACTACTTTGCTACAGCATAATCCACGAGGGATACCCTGACTTTCCACTGACTTTAATGGAGCCTCTACTGAACAATTAGAGCAAAGCACAAAATATGCAGTGTGGCTGTAGAGATGAAGTGGTTAACAGCCTTTTTTTTGGTGGGTAATTTCCCCTTTTAGTTTTTACTGTGTCATTATAATTAGCAAAGCCCAAGGGTTCAAATCTAAGCTAAAAAAGGGCAGCGGCGTGATAGTTTTGTGTGTTGTTACTGCTGCTTATTACATCTATCATTATCATCTCACCATGACCCTGGGCTTCCCCCACTGGTTTATCATCTCTTCTCTCCATTACCTATGTCTGCTGAAAGCTCTTTGGGGCAGATCTGGTGGTTTGGTGGTCCAGATCTACAAAACCAGGATTTAATTCTGTAGGAGCAGCAGTGCAACTTCTTTGGGAAGGGAAACACTGCTGTGCCCGTTTGTCCTCCTGGGGTCTGACAGCTGATTGTTGTAAGGTAAAAAAAGTGCTGAGCTTTTCACGGCAGGATGTTACAGGATGGGCAGGGAACACCTCTGCTCTGTCTCAGAACACAGCCTGCCATACTGTGGACAGAAGGACACACCAGGGGAGCTGGTGAGAGAACCTACAGGAAACAGAGGAGGCTTAGCTGTCCCTCCAGTTCAGTTTTAAGAGAGGTCAACTGTGGATTGATGAGACGCAGCAGTAGGACATTTCCCTCCAGTAGAAATGGGCCAGGCACAGCTGCCCCAGCAGCTGCAGAGGCTCCATGCTCTGCCGGAAGTGAGTCTTCAAAAAGTTGAAATATTTTTGTCTCTCTAACATCTTTGGGCCAATTCAAGAGTGCATGGATGGAACATAGCAGCTTCTTAACAATTAAATGGGAGAGAGATCAGACTGGACAATTTAAAGTTCCTTTTGGCCAGAAATCTGTGGAACAATGTGCTGTCCGTCACTGGTCAAAGAAGGCTTCTGAGAAGCCCATAATTTAGCCTGTAATGTAGGAGAGGTTTAATATTGCAACACACAGCACAATGGCTTGAAGAGAACCAGACGGGTCTTGACATCACCAGCCTTTTCTTCCCTTCAATTCCCTGGCACGGTTGCTATTGTTTGAGCCTCATCACTAATGGTATTGGAGAGGGATCCAGCATCAGCCAACCACTAGGGCTCTCGCGACTATATCATTATCTCTTCTCCTAGTAGATCTAGGCAGGACCATGATCAAAATATTTCAGGCTGACAGCAAACTTCTGCTGTTATGAGAGGAGCTGAACTGCTGTTTGTGAGGGCAGGATGGAAATTTCAAAGTTAATCTGGTTCCCATCTCTAGAACTATTTAACTGCAGCACACAAAGCATTTGCAGTGCACCGGGAATTCAGTCGTTTTATGCAGGTCAGCCATACGATGAAAAATTTTATATCAAAATGTTTAACTTCAAAAAGGGTTAGATTCAATTTCCTGGTGAAGGCTTGAGTCAGTTTTCATTTTAATCTCCCTTGCATTCCTGCCCCTAGGTAAAATGTCATTGTATTGTCACGTTTGGTTGTAATAATAGTAGTCATCTAGCCAGCAACAAAATCATGGGCCTGAACATTTCTGATGATTTAATCCAAATTCAGATCCAGATATGTCACCTGTCCCGTCTTTGAAATGAGTGGAGCCATTTATTTGCACCTGGATCATCAAATTAGGATGCGGCTCTGTCCTCTGAGGTCCTTGGGTCTATCTTACCTTATCTGCAGCTCCCCAGACAACATTTTTCCTGTTTAGGGAAGCTGCTCAAATGATGATTCTGAAGCTGCTGGAATAATGAAGACTCTTCCCCTATCCAGAGAAACCAGTGGTGTCCCATTGTTTGTGTATTTCCTTTCATAAGTACTCCATGAATATGCTTCCTTAAGTCACCGAAGGAAAATACTTCCAAGAAAAAACTCCTGTCTTGTCTTTAAGAAAAATATTTGGACTGGTAAAATGCATTGTACTATGAAGGATAGTTCCAATTTACAGACTCATGAGCTTATGAGTGGAATAAGCCTCCATCCTTATCTTTATGTTACAGCAATGGCACCCACATACGATAAGTCTTTGCTGGCAGAATTTTGAAAAAGTAATTCCAGTGCAGTGAATATAAAATAAATGCTATCAAGGAAAAATATTTTTTGCTCCCCTGGAATAGAAAACATTATTGAAACTGTTGGATGCCTCAGGAGTCTATTCATGCAAAATCTATTTCTGCAGTCAAAATATATTCTATTCTGCAGATATTTTTTTCAATATGTGAGTGAGACTTCAAGACAGAAAGAAATAGCCATTTTGGCCAGGGAAGAACTGGCATGTGGTCTGGTTTTAGGTGAGCATAGATTTTGCATGAAAATTATAGTAATTATGGGTATTTGTAAACAGCGATTTTTGCACTTTTAACGGCCTAATCGCATGGTCAACAGCTGGAAGTTGCTCTATGCAGATTCTTACCTAACACATAATAAAAGTCACCCTTTGCTGCATTTCCACAAAGAAACAAATTATAGCACAAAAGAGACCTGCCAAATGCAATCTTTCATCCTCTTCTGGTTCTTAAAGAGAAACTTTGAATGTTCTGATTTAAAAAAGGGAAAAAACAAAAGGAAAAATAATTTATGTATATCTAAAACATGTGTATAAAGAAAAATGCAATGAAAAATGCTGATGTATATGTACTACTTAGTCTTTCATTGTAATATATGCATTTCCTTTGCATTTGAAAGTTCGTGTGTCATGCATGGAACACATCTGTTCCTTCAATTTTTAATTCTGTTTTAAATATATATTTTTAATTTCTCCCTATTGTTTTCTCAAATGGTTCCATTACAGCAATTTAAAAGCATATCCAACAAGCAAAACCACACAAAATGACTCTTGTCATATTGAAAATCTTGGCAACCTGATGAAGAATTTGCTATCTTAACTGGAAGCAACAATCAAAAAGGAAAACCAGAACAAATCCAACCCAACCTTTCCCCTAGACTGCTGGGAAACACCTCAGTTTAGCATCCTGGTCGCCAGGTGTCCAGTCCAGGCACAGTTCAACCAGTTAGAAGTTGCACTGACTGGCATTGGTGGTTTACATTAATCTTTTTCTTAGCATTTAGAAGTGCCTAGGAAATAAAAGGGCAGTTGCTGTAGCTCTGCTGAGAAATGGTATCTTCAAATCCTTAATTTGCTTGTGACACTTTATCCTTAGGCTTTCTAATATGACACTGTCAATGTCTATCACTTCTAATCTTCTGCATGTTTTCCCCTGTTTCTTTGCCAGACATTGGCTGACAATTGTGCTCAGGATTTTCTACAGCTACGTTTTCCAAAGGGAGCGATACTGGTGATACACCCACAGTTTCACCAGGAGAAACACACAACTCCAGCCCTCTCTCTTTCTTGCCTTTGTGGTTGCTTCCCTTCAGTCAGCTCCCTCATAGCTACATAGATTGTGTTAACAAGCATTGAGTTATATAAAGTGCACACCCGTGGGTTAATTTGTGTATGGAATCAGTGAGTTTGTTTGTGCTGTTTATAATTATAGTCAACACTAGCTAATAGAATGCAAGTGTAAATTTAGCCTAAAACTTGCAGATGAGGAAAAACAAGAACTCCAAAGCCTCCATAAGAAACTCCATTTTAAGGGACCAAAGCACAACCCAAAACTTGGCCCATGGGGCCCTGTCCCTGGTTCATGGTGCTTTGGTGGCGCAAGGGTGAGGTGCCAGTTGTCTGGGGTTGCAAGTGGGACCTGAGCAACCCCATCAAGTCCTAGATGAGAGAGAATGCACTGGCAAGGCTCTAGCACAGAACAGGTCCCACATAACACCAGCCTGGTATCTCAGGCTCTCCTGCAGGTCTGGGGAGCCACAGCTGCTGAGGGAGGCTGAGTGCTACTGGGGCAGCAGTGAAGGTTGTTCTCTCTTTCCCATGGTGTTACCAGGGGCTTCCCGGCTGCTGACCAGGTTGGGAGATACGACTCTCATATTGCACTTACAAGTCTTACCCTGAGGTTCAGTCTCACCCCTCAAAGTTGTCCTCCTTTCCATCAGCAGGCACTTGGTATATATTTGGGTTCATTTTGCTCTTTCTCCCTTTTTGCCACTGTATATGTTATTCTTCGTTAATTTATGAATTGCTGTGAGTCTTTGGCTTGGCTCTTATTAAAAACTGTGCATTTTAAAGGTGTTTAGTTCTTTCATTGCTAGTATTAATCGCTTCACTATCAATTCCCTATTCCCATCTGTTGTTTTGAAATAGCATTATATATTATTATGCCTCTTTATTGCTTCGGCTCTCTGTCATAGCTGACTGCTTGTTTACTTCACCCTCTGTGGTGCTTCCAAAATCCTTTTTCTCCCTTTTTCTCATGGCAATGCTCCAGCTCTGAGTTCTGGTGTGTTCACCGCAGGTGCTCCTGCATAACCTTTAGGGCATCTTGTCCAGAATTTTAACATCTTTCTCAGTTTGTCTCCCTCTTCCTCCCCTGCTACCTGTCCTGTCTCTCTGCCGAAGGCAACTGCCCTGTGTAGGATCAGCATCATCGGTGTATTTGTACCTGTAGCTCAGCCGCCAGCCTGGCATCTCAGATGAAACCACCAGCAGCAAGAAGAGGCACAGCTTGGTTACGGGGAAGCCTCCACTGACTCCATTCATGTCTGACAGGTTCCCCTCAGGTTCCACATGAGAACCCACGGGATTTGATTAGCTATTTTATAGAAGAGTTACCTTGGATGTTGCTGTAATACTGTAGTTTCTCTCTTACTGCTTTTTTTCTCCCTGCTTATCATTCCCTTCTCCTATAGCATTTTTGTGCCCTTTTCCTGCCTAATTGACTTCCCAATTTTATTACTTCTTTCCTCCCTGCTAATAGCAAGATTGTTTCTAAGCCGTTTTGTCAATTCTCTTATACACCTCCTTTCTCCTCCTGTCTTCTAACCAACATATTTCATCAATGCTTCCAATTTAACAACAGCAAATGTAATTTCTGCCTACATTTCAGACTACTTAATCCATAGCACCTGAAAAAACAAGGTATTTATGCTTTCAAGAAAAAAGAATGCCATTGATAAAGGGTTGGGGTTCTTTTCTTTAACAGCCTTTCATAGGACCGTCTGTAACTTACATTTTAATCCTTGTAGTGCTAAGGACTCATGAGCAGAGAAGATAATAATGGTAAACACCACCTCAGCCAATGTCCCCTCCAACTGCCATCTCTGAAATCTCTTCCCTGCCCTTCACAGTGACCTTGTCCCACGCTGCCTGGGTGAATTCCTGCTGCTTGTTTCTCAATCTCAATCACGTTATAGCCTGTATGACTGTGTATATGCCGAACTGCAATCTTTTTCTGGAGGAGAGGGAAATAATTTTGTTTCAAAACATAGCTGGGAATGGGAATATCGGTCTGGCAGAGGGTTAGAAAACACCATGCTGTTCAGGTACCATGCCATATAAATCCTGTCATATGGGGACCAACCTTTGTTGTTGAAAGGAGCCATCAGCTTGATCCTGTTCTTCCATTTGGAATGTTGCTATTCTGTTAGAAACTTTTTTTCCCAATTTTTTTTTAATTTCTAGGAGCCTGGTTTTTATCCAGTTGTTCTTGCCCAGTGGATGGTTTATTTTTTCTCCTACAGCAGGTATTTACAGACTGTTTATCCAATATAGGGCAGTTCTCTATGCCTTCAAGATTTCATTTTGCTAGCTGAATATGCCAATCTCCAGCTTCTTTAGTACAGCTAACAGCCTGTTTCCCAAGAATCTTAGCACTGTTCTTTACATGAACTGCAGTTTGAACTTCTGGTTTTTGAATGTGGGTAGCCAAAGGAGTAGACAGTATTTCAGATCTTGCTGCAACACTGTTTCACACAGTTATCTTAATACTTTCCTGTTACTGCTGGGACTATCTTGCCTGCCGTGGGCTGGATTCTGCCTTTGCAAGGGTAGGTCCCATTGGCAGCTTAGAGTGGTTCATGCCCTCCTTAGCTCCTTTACCAGCTTAACTCGTTTCAGTAATTTTCTACTGATGGGAGCTCCTTTTACAGCAGCTGTGGTATCAGCCCCTCAAAGAATTAGCTTTTATTTTATTCTATTCCTGTAATGCATCTCTTTCTGTCTACTGCCCTCATCCTCTTCTGTATTAACACTTTCTTTTAGCTGTGAACAATTAGTATCCCAATCAGAGTCCCAAAAGTAATGACTCTATCTGTTTATATCCAAGTTACCAGGAAAGAGAAAGTAGAAATATCTCAAAATTGATTGTGGAGAAAGTTCATTCATGTTTCTCCTTCAGTTCTTTTTGCAGTACTGCAAGTGGTCGTCTTCATTTTAACGGGCTCCCACTCAACATTTCCTTCATGCATCCCTATTTTCTCTCGTTAAAAAAATTATTTCCCATCTGACACCTTATTAAATGCTTTGCTGAAGCTCAGATAAATTATATCTACCATGTTTCCTTTGTCTAAAAAATCTTTTATCTCCTAAAAATCCTATCAAGTTAGTCTAAAGCAACCTACCATTAGCAAACTCAAACCCTTTGGTAATATTTTAGTCCATTCCCAGTTTATCTCAATGACTTAAATTACTTCTTTCTTTCAAAATTTGTTCCAAAGCCTTCAGACATTTGAGATCAGACTAACTTGTAACTGCGAGTTCTCTTTTCTTCTCTCACTTAAATGTAGATACTGCCTTTACTATATTCTAATCCCATGAGTAGATATGCTCATCATGAATACCTGCAAGTTCCTGTAGTTTCATGTGCCCATTCTGTCTGAATTCTGAATGAGATTATCCAGGTCCTGCCAACTGGAGACAATTAAGCTCTTAGTTTTTTTCCTGTTGTTTCCAGTTAGTAAAATCTCATTCCCATACGATTAAGCTTTTAGATTATTTTGCTGCTGTTTCCAATGTGGTAAAACCTCATTCCCATTATATATCTTCCCTTTGCACTTCTGTTCAGTGTCATTACTCTTACTGAAGCTTGAACTAAAGGCTCTTTAAGTGGCTCTTTATCCTGCAGGTCCATAGATGATTGGGTTTTTTCCTCCTGCTAGGAATACCGCTTTGAGATCTTGTAAGCACCAGTGATTTGAAGAATCCTCCAGCCTCTTTCCCACCCCGTTGCAGAGACACACAGTGTGTTGACTTTGGCGGCTGGGGCGCTCAGAGCTCAGAGCACTTAGTCCATGCCCTTTTGAAATGGAGAACATTAGTTCCAGCCTCACTTTTATTTGTTCTTCCATTTAATGTAAACTGAATCAACACACAATCACTTGAGCCAATGCTGTTTCTCAGCTCAGGTCTTCTAAAATGTCTTCATTGCTTATCCAAACCAATGGAAAATTCCAGTCATTCTTTTAATATCTTTCTGTAATAAACATAACTGTATGTATTATTTATAATTGTCTTCACCAGCTACTTAATTTCAGTGATACCAGAAAGACCAGCAATCTTTTTAGGAGTCATTTTGTCTTGATTGTGCTTAATAGAGATGGATAAAGAGCCGGACAGGCAGGAGGAATCTTAAACGTAAGTGGAGATGATTGGAATTTGTGGGAAATTCCAGCCTTTTTAGCCCAAATTAGGATGAAACATAAAAGTATTTATACGAAAAGGAGAATGTTTCCAGGTCAAATGAACTGCTTGAAATGTTTCATTTTGTCTTAAGTCCATTAGAACTGATTCAATAGTCTTTTCATTTCTTTTTCCCCTCTGGCATTTTGAAATTTGGGGAAAAAAAAGTGACCTGGCAGAGATGAAAATTACTTTAATATTAAATGTTCATATTTTTATTCTTCAGAGAAAATGTGCTTTTAAAATGACTTCCTGTGTTGTTTCATACACAGAGTGGATTTAAAATATGCTCATCCCGTAACAGAAATTAAATAGGAATGTGTGATTCATGTGATCAATCACAGCTAAGCAAACTCTGCAAACTGTAGAAATGTTAGCTGAATTATTCTCACTGTGACCTGGGGCTCTGCTAGGTGTATTTCTAAAGTGCATGCTTCTGCTTTGTAATCACTGGAAGTTTGGTGGCATGATTCCTGGGAGGGAATAAGAGTCCCTTGATGCCAACGTTGCACTGACTGTGGTAGATTTTGAGGGCTTGCTGCCACCACAGAGAGGACGGTCCTAATAAAGAGGCATCTGGGCCTTCTTGTCTCTTTTCATCTATTAAGATATGTCAGGCTAGACTCTGGACAGCTGGATTGTGATGTTTTTGCCCCCAGGGTGTTTTGGGGTAGTGCAGTAGGAGAGCGTTGCTATCTCCAAGAGCCAGTGAATCTAAGAATACGTCTCAAGGATGAAACCTGGAGAAGTGCAAAGAATGATTTCATCTTGATTAATTACACAGTATTGATCCTCTGTGGAAAGAGCAATTATCCCAGACACTCTTCTTGCTGAAGTGAAAGCCACCGGGAAAGCCACACTGATAAAGAGGATGAACGTTTTCCCTCCAAAGGGCTCAACTGGTTTTATCCTGAGGGTCTCCAGTGTTAAATTTAGACTCAAAGGGAAAAAAATTCAAGCCTCAGTGTAGATGTGCCCAGCTTATATCAAGCACAACAGAAGCTGAACAGACAAGAGGCAGGGTTAAAACTCAGCTCCTGTGGGTAAAGTGGGAAATGTAACCTTGTGCATCTTTTCATGAATGGCTTTGTCCACAAATTTCAAAATCTGGAAGTTTTCTGTTGAATGTTATCATAATGAGGATGTCATTCTCCTTCACCCATTGCCTTGCCACGCTGTGGATATCTCCACAGGCATTGATCTAAAGGATGCCAGATTCTACCCTACACATCAAGGAAATAAAGCTTCTTAAGCAGGAACATGAATCTCCCAGATGCAGGCTGTCTCAAAGATATGCTGACATTGTCTTCTCTTCTGATCTTGTAAGAAGGTGCTACTCTCAAAATTTTACTTTTTTTTAAAGTTCAGCATAATTAGTCTGTATTAATCGTCAAGATGTATATGTCAATAGAATTTATAGTACTGGCCAAAGGCTAAGTTTATGCTGAAATTCAAGCCCATTCATCTCCCTTACATTCTCTCTGGTTTTTTTTTCACCAGGCTGCATTGTCTAAAGAGGAAGTGTTTCCAGTCCCTGAGGGGTAGAGCCACCCACACCTAGTCAAATCAGTGCTAATCCATACCCCTGTGCTTGGTCTCTTTGGTGCACCTGGAACGTTGTCTTCACCACCCCTTCAGTCTGAGGCTGTTGTGACTCCACAGCCCTCCATGGTATAAAAGCCTGAGGATTTCTCAGCTTTTTGTCAATGCCATCATTCTCTTTCTGCCCCATAAAGGTAGGCAAGGAATTTGAGGAAGATCCCCCTGTTAGCTGTAGATGCCTTTGCCTTTGAAGCCATTCCGCTCACATGAGGTCTGTACAGATCTCTTCAGGGACGTTGCCCTAGAGCTAGCTATTTCAGACCATTTCTCTTTTCCCCTGGTTAGCTCCTGTGTTAAGAATCACTTGTGTTAACCATTTGCATTAACAAATCCAGACAAACTTCTAGGTGATGCCTGCTGCTTCTACAGCATACCTTAAACCACTGGTTCTCTTGCCAAATTCATTCTGATCCCTTTTTTATTGAGAATTTTTCCCGGTTCATCACCTACCTTTTCCTTAGTTGTTGATCACTATGAGAAGTTTTATAAAAAGGTTTATACATTTTGGAAAATCAGTGCCATGCCAAACACATGAAACACACCTCTCCAAGACCTGTCCCTACCTTTCAAGAAACAAACTGCTCTATTCTTCTGCTCAGATTCTGCAATCTACAATTCCCGTAGTACCACTCCAAGAAACACACATCTTTGGTGATGTCAGTATCTTGTACTCAGCCACTGCTGGGATTTTGGGGAAAACAATTTTCTAGGTATGTACAGTATGTGTAGATGACTGGCTTTTGTAGCAGCAAGCTGTATATCAAAATATTTTCCACTTTGGGGAAGTGGGTGAAATTGCCAATGTGATCGTAATGCAAGCTATAAAAAGATCAAAGTTGCAATGTTCTGCAACAGCATCATCCATTGAAATGTAGCTGGAGCTTGCTGAAAAAAAAATGTTCGTGCAATATATAAGACATTAAAAATTCTGTTACATTAC